>JABTTQ020001876.1:0-295859 GCA_016081115.2 Rehmannia glutinosa
ACATCTATGGATTTTTTTGTAATTAGCTCAAACCTTGGGGGTGTTTTTGTAATTATCCCTTTTTAAAATTAAAAACCTCAAGGGGTATTTGTAATTTTGAAAGATAACTGGAGTTTTCTGTAATTAGGATAAACCTCTAGGGTAGTTTTTGTAATTATCCATAAAACTTAAGAAACTTTAGTTTCATGCTATAGTCCCTCTATATCCATTTATTGGCAAAATCTTAATCAAAATTTGAATCATCATCAGGAGGTTTTGGAAGTTACCTTTTTGGTATGAGTGAAGTTGTTGCGAAACAATCTACTGAAGCTCACAACTCTCTAAACATTAAGAATCCATCACTGTCATGGATGATCGGGTTCCTCTTCGTCGTCAGCTTCTTGGGACTCTTTTCTGTCGTGCCCCTTCGGAAGGTACATTTTTTCATACTCACCAATGCTTCGTTTAATCAAACTTGAATAGTTACTCAGTTGTTTGCTTAAATTTATTATGTATAATTACAAAAACACCCCTGAGGTTTGGGCTAATTCCAAATAAAACCCATGAAATTTTCAAATTTACAAAAAGCCCCCTCAATTTTGATTTTGTCTTAAATTTAAGGGGGTAGTTGAAATATTTTTATAAATGTCAAGTGGGTTTTTGAAATTGAAGGGGAAAATAAGCAGTAATCAAACCTCAAGGTTTTTTTTTTGCAATTTTAAAAAATCTATGGGTTTTTTTGTAATTAGACTGAACTTCAGGGTTTTTTTTTTGTAATTATCCCAATTTATTATGCATTCATCAGAATAGACAAAAAAAAAAAACTTGTACTCTATGCTGCAACTACTATATCTAATTTTCTTTTGTGGATTTATCAAATTTTTTTGGTTTTTTCGATGATTCAGATAATGATCATAGATTTTAAGCTGATTTATCCAAGTGGCACTGCAACTGCTCATCTGATCAATAGCTTTCACACTCCTCAGGGAGCCAAGCTAGCAAAGTGAGTCACTGATCATTTTTATTTGAAGCCATAATATATAAAATATCCAAAGTATTTCAAAATGGATCTCATAATATAAATCTCACTGTTTGATTCCAGGAAACAAGTAAGAACCTTGGGGAAGTTCTTCTCTTTCAGCTTCCTGTGGGGTTTTTTCCAGTGGTTCTTCACCGCAGGAGACGACTGTGGATTCGTGAATTTTCCTACATTCGGTCTTAAAGCCTACGAGAACAAGTAATTGCCACGTGTACAATATCGATTACATCAATTTCTATCTTCTTATTCTCAATATATGGTTTCTGAAATGAGTCCAAAACATTAGTTTATGGGATAATTACACAAAAAACCCTCAAGTTTGGCTAATAACAAAAAAAACCCAAAGTTTTTTGAAAATTACAAAATATCCTTGAGGTTGATTTTGTCTTATATTTTAGAGGGTACCTGTAATATTTCTATAAAGTTTGGGGTGGATTTGAAATGTTTTTTTTCTTATGAAGGGAGAAATGTAAAACGGAATTAAACTTCAAGGCTTTTTTTGTAATTTTCCTGAACCTCAAGGGCCTTTTTGTAAATCTCTTATTCTACATTCAAAGTTGTGGGTGTACCAAATTATGCACTTAGTCAAGTTTGCATCACAGAAAATTGTGCAGAGCACTTCAAGCCATTTTATTTTTCTAACTTTCTTCACTCTCTATGTCGACCGGGAAAAAAAAACAGGTTTTACTTCGATTTCTCAGCTACTTATGTTGGCGTTGGCATGATATGTCCGTATCTTATCAACATATCGTTGCTCGTTGGAGCTATCCTTTCATGGGGTGTAATGTGGCCACTCATACAACAAAAGAAGGGTGACTGGTACTCTGCTGAATATTCCCCTAGTAGTCTTCATGGCTTGCAAGGTTACAAGGTACTTCATTTTTCTTGATTAGGATTAATTATAAAAAATGCCCTTGAGGTTCAGACTTATTACCAAAATAACCCATTTGTCTTTCAAATTGCAAATGCCCATTGACATTTATTTCTATCTTACAATTGCACACTCAATAGGGTGTATTTGTTCAGTAAATACAAACCTGAGGACTAGTTTTTGTATTTTACCCTCTTGATTAAGCATTTAAATTCACCAAATCGTTCCGATTTTGGAATGTTTCAGGTCTTCATAGCTATCGCCATGATCCTCGGGGACGGCCTCTACAACTTCTTTAAGGTCCTCGGCCGCACAATATTCGGATTGTACCACCAACTCCGTGACAAAAACGCGCAACTCGTCCTCCCGGTTGGTTCCGAGTCCTCTCCTTCAACTACCACTCTATCATATGACGATCAGCGTCGGACTCAACTTTTTCTCAAGGACCAAATCCCTACATGGGTCGCCGTCGTTGGCTACGTCACCATTGCCGTCATCTCTGCTGCAACACTCCCACACATCTTTCGCCCCCTCAAATGGTACTACATCGTCATCATATACATATTCGCGCTTTATCTAGCCTTCTCGCAACGCGTACGGATGTGGGCTCACCGACTGGTCTCTGGCGTCCACGTACGGGAAATTAGCCATATTCGTGATCGGCGCGTGGGCAGGAGCCAACCACGGTGGGGTCCTAGCGGGATTAGCCGCGTGCGGAGTCATGATGAATATCGTCTCGACCGCTTCCGACCTCACGCAGGATTTCAAGACCGGGTACATGACACTCGCGTCCCCGCGGTCCATGTTCGTTAGCCAAATCATCGGGACGGCTATGGGTTGCGTTATCTCGCCATGCGTGTTCTGGCTCTTTTACAAGGCGTTTCACGATTTGGGCGTCCCCGGCTCGCAGTACTCCGCGCCGTACGCGCTCGTCTATCGGAACATGGCGATCTTGGGTGTCGAAGGGTTTTCGGCTTTGCCACAGCATTGTCTTACGCTGTGTTACGTCTTCTTTATCGCGGCTATTGTCATCAACGGCATTAGGGATGCCGTGGGGCCGAGATGGGCGAAATTCATTCCTCTTCCGATGGCGATGGCGATCCCATTTTATCTCGGAGCGTATTTCACGATCGATATGTGCGTTGGGAGCTTGATACTCTTTATTTGGGAGAAGATTGACAAGGCCAAGGCCGATGCGTTTGGACCCGCGGTGGCTTCTGGATTGATTTGTGGGGACGGGATATGGACGTTGCCTAGTTCGATTCTGGCGTTGGCGGGTATAAATCCGCCGATTTGCATGAAGTTTCTGTCGAAAAATGCGAATGCGAGGGTCGACGGTTTCTTAGGTTCTTAAGTGATGTTATAGGGTTCAAGAAGCTTAAAACAGATCACTTTATTTTAGGTTTCGTTAAATTTGCTGCAGTTTTTATTATTCTCCCGTTGTTTTTAGTCGTATTCTTGTAATCAGGTATTGGAGTCTATGGTTTCGTTGTCTTTGTATATATATTTGAATTGTGAAGTGGTTGATTAGATTGATGGCAAGTATTGCAAGTGATCAAGAATGGGCTAATTTCAAACAGGGTCCAGATTTCCCGTTCCATTTTTGGTGTTTTACTCTGTGTTTCACTACTTGGATGATGGACACGTATTTACAATATAAACATGGACGGTTGATTTTTGGATGTCCAAGTAGTGAAACATAGAACGGAACACCAAAAGTGGAGCATGAAATCTATTTCCGGGTTATCATTATTTGGCTTTACTTAGCAATTGGCATTATGATATGGTGGGTAAGGGTGCGATTGGATATACTTTCATTTTGAAAATTTTCATTTTGCTAGAGAATAATAGTGAAAAAAAAATTGGGAGAAAAAAGATGAATTTTGAGAATGTGATTGGATGTGAGATGAAAAAGTAATGATGAAAGTTGATTTGATGTGAAAATAGTAAAATAATGATTGGATGTAATTGGTAGTTAGAAATGTGTGAGTAAATAAATAGTGAAATTTATGGGATAATGTGTAATAATGATTAGTGTTTTTTGAAAAAATGTGTAGATGTGATTGGTGAAAGAAAAAGTGAGAAAAAGTGAAAGTGAGAGAATAGTAAATTTTCTGAAAATTTTTCATAAACAAAAAAATTCTCCAGCGGAACGAAAATAGATTATCGCTCACATCCAATCGCAACCTAAGAGTTTTATTTTGCCTCAAAACTCCTCCGGCTATTTAGAATTTTGAGTGTTTGCACTCACTAAGAAAAAATACTTCTTAGTTTTTGGCTGGAAAAATATATAAATTATTTTTTAGTGTTTGCAAATATCAAGTCTTGTGTCTCATTACTGCTTCAGTTGATCAGAATCTAAAGGTGCTTTAGATTTCTGATTCTGTTTATGATTTGACTTTTACAAACAAGTAAACACTATTATAATTTTTTCACCAAATGCTCCTAATTTTTTATTCTATTTGCAAACATTACCAACTTTTGGTTCTAAACTACTTTTACTTTTGATACAATAATCTACTTCTTCTAAAAACAGACTTTTTGTAATGGTTCTCAACTACTTTTACTTCTGTTATAATAATCTACTTCTTCTAAAAACAGACGTT
The DNA here is from genome assembly GCA_016081115.2 of Rehmannia glutinosa. Lineage (NCBI taxonomy): Eukaryota > Viridiplantae > Streptophyta > Magnoliopsida > Lamiales > Orobanchaceae > Rehmannia > Rehmannia glutinosa. The sequence goes on from JABTTQ020001876.1 coordinate 4,496, forward strand.
TTTTCATACACTCAGAGATCACTAAAATAAAGTGATTTAGAGCTTGTGGCCAAAAAAATAGTTTTTAGTGTTTTCAAATGTCAAATTTCTACTTTTGATTTTTCTTAATTTAAGCATAATATAAAGGTATGAAGATGGGACTTATACAAACAAATAAGCATTTTTATAACTTATTTACCAAACACTCTCAATTAGTTATCAGCTTTTAGCTTTTATTTGCAAAAACTACCAACTTCTGATCTTCAACTACTTTTAGTTTCTGTTTCAATAAAACCACTTCTAAAAGCAGAATAATTTGCAAACACTCCCTCTTTTATGTAACTTAAGTCCAAATCAAAGATTATATCAACTTCTGAGGAAAACAGTTGATACAAGTATGGCCAGTTTTCTATTAAAAACTATCTTCTTACAAAAAGATGTACATGGTATAGTCAAGATACAATACTGTTTTCTTTACAACATTTCATCTTCTTAGGCCTCAATCAACTCTCTGATTGGTTTCCTATTTACATGGTCTGAAGGGATATCAGTAAACTCAGATAGTATTGCCCTAAACTCATCCCCAGTTAGAGTTTCTTTCTCCATTAACACCTCTACTAACTTATCAATACATTCCCTGTTGTTTCTTATGTGGTTCTTTGCAATCTCATATGCACTGTCAATTATTTGCCTTACAGAGTTATCGATGTCTTCGGCAAGTTTCTCCGACATTTGATTCCTCGCTAGCATCCTCATAACGACATCGCTGCTCTGCACAGCTTGATCGACTAACGCCCATGGTCCAATCTCGGACATTCCATAGGTTATAACCATCTGAGCAGCAAGAAAGTTTGGAAGAATTTTAGTCAGTTAATTCAGCAAGGAAAGTTTCATGCAATGTTTTAAAAATCGGATCGATGATCTTGCCACCAGCTTACGGTTGAACCGGTCTGACCTGTTCAACCGTCGGCCCATCTGGTCTAATGAACAATATTAATTATAGTTTTTAGGGATAATTACAAGAACACCCCCAGGGTTTGGGCTAATTAAAAAAAAAGCCCAGTGATGTTTCAAAATTACAAAAAGCTCATTCATGTTTGATTTTGTCTTAAATTTAAGGGGTTAACTGTAGAGTGGTTTTTGAAATGATTTTTGCTTATGAAGGTGGAAGATGTAAGCATAATCAAACCTTAAGGTTTTTTTTTTTTTGTAATTAGCCCAGGGGTTTGTATGTAATTATCCCTAGTTTTTATTCAAATTGTAGAAAATAATAATGTAATACATTTATGTGATACATTTTAGAAATGGAAAATATATAAATAACTAACTGGAAGATTAAATAACAATAACCCAAAATTAAGATAATCACATAAATGTTACAAGATACCAAATTTAATATAAAAATCTCCAATAATTTTAAAAATAAAAAACAAAATAAATCATGTTTTGATTGGTTCAATCGGTTTTTGTTCGATTTTCACTAGTTCAACCACAAAAATAATATTTAGAAGGTAACCTAATCGTTCTAATCACTGGTTCCCGATCGAACCGATTGGACCAGGTCGAGTCTGTTTTTCAAAACACATGTTTCATATAGATATATATGAGTTCATTACAAATACCACGAGTTTGTAGCTCAAGTGGTATCGTTCACCATTTCTAAAGGTGTTGACTGGGGTTCGAACCCGTATCTTTCAGCTTCTTTGAAATTTAGCTCATCCCTTCCAACCAGTACTCCCACTTTATTAAAAAAATATGAGTTCATTACAAATTACAAAAGGTACACTTGAAGTTCAGTCTAATTAGTAATTGCAAAAAAAACTCGGCTATCTTTCAAAATTATAAATACCCCATTGACATTCGTTATTCTTTTACAAATTACACCCTCATTAGTACAAAGGGGTATTCGTGAGTTTCGAAAGATAATTGGATTTTTTTGTAATTAGACTAAACCCCATGGATACTCTTTGTAATTTACCCTAAATATATTTACCAAAATGATATGCTTTACAATGAAAATCTCACTAAAACTCACCTGTCTGGCAATCTGAGTGATCTGTTGCAAGTCTCCAGCAGCACCAGTAGTGATTTCTGATTCCCCAAAGATAATTTCCTCTGCTGCTCTACCACCTACACCTCCCACTATTCTAGCAAATAATTGCTTCCTAGATATTAATGTTGGGTCTTCTCCGGGTATGAACCATGTCAAACCACGAGCTTGGCCTCGAGGGATCAATGTAACCTTCTGTACAGGATCATGTCCTGGAGTCAAGGTCCTGTCACCAAAATTTCAAAAGAATAACTAAGTCCCAAGAATTGATCTTTAAGACAAATTTTAAGGAATAATTACGCAAGACCCCTTGAGGTTTGGGCTAATTACAGAAACCTCCCTGAGGTTCGGGCTGATTACCAAAAAAACCCAGAGATTTTTGAAAATTAAAAAAAAAAAACCTTGAAGTTTGATTCCGTCTTACATGAACCCTTCATAAGCATTTTATTTTCAAGAAACTCCCTGATATTGTAAAAATATTACACACCTGAGGGGGCTTTTTGTAATTTTAAAACATCTCTAGATTATTTTTTAATTAGACCAAACCTTAGGGGTCTTTTGTAATTATCCCAAAAAAATACTCATGTTTGATTCTCTCTTAAATTTAGGGTAATCGTGATACTTTTATAAATCTCGGGGAGGTTTGATATATTTTTGCTTATGAAGGGGAAAAATGTAAACGGAATCAAACCTTAACTAAGTTTTTGCAATTTTCCAAAACCTATGGGTTTTCTATAGTTAGCCCGAACATCAGGTTTTTTTTTAAACTATTTAAGTACATATCCTGCGGGGGGAAAGGGGATGGAAATCGAACCCAGACATCTTGTTTGGGCTCTAAGAGTCTTAACCACTCGACCACTATTTGATTCCCGACCTAGGGGGGTTTTGTAATTATCCCTAATTAGAATGAACTTCAAGGATATTTTTTGTAACATAAAATTGAAGACTTGTCGACTTACGCGCACACGGCATGTCCGATTTCGTGATACGCCACTAAGATCTTGCTCTTTCCATCCGTCATCTTGGTTCCCTCCATTCCCGCTACGATCCGGTCGATCGAGTCGTCGATCTCTTTCAAAGTGACTCTATCTTTGCCTCTCCTACCAGCAAGAATAGCAGCCTCATTCATTAGGTTTGCTAGATCTGCACCACTAAAACCTGGAGTTCTCATTGCAATCACTGATATCAACATCCCTGTCTAGCTTCTTGTTTTTACTATGAACCTTTAGTATTTCTTCCCTCCCTCTTACATCTGGTAGCCCTACACTAACCTGTTTTCAGACAAAGATTGGTTATATTTCAGTTTGTACTCATATTAACCAATACTTTGCATGAGGAACTTTCACAACAGAGTAATTACTCAGGCGGTGAAGTGAACATTTAACTATAATTTAGGGATAATTACAAAAATACCCCTGAGGTTTGGGGTAATTACAAAAAGACCCAGAGATTTTTGAAAATTACAAAAAATGCCCTTGAGGTTGATTTTGTCTTACATTTTTCCCTTTCATAACAAAAACATTTGAAAAACCCCTCTTAACTCTTAGGAGGTGTTCGTAAATCGTAATGACTTAAGAGGGTATTTGTAATTTTTAAATATAACTAGAGTTTTTTGCAATTAGACTGAACCTCGGGATAGTCATTGTAATTAATCCTAAAGAGTTATTAAATGCTAATGTGAATTGAAATTTGGGATAATTGCAAAAACTACCCCTAAGATTTAGGTTAATTATGAAAAAACTCATAGATGTTTGAAAATATAAAAAAAAAAAAAAAAAAAAAAGAAAACCTTGAGGCTTGATTTTGTCTCAAATATGAGGGGGTAATAATTGCAATATGTTTACAAATGTAAAAGGGGTGTTTGAAATGGTTTTGCTTACGAATGGGGTAAAAGTGTACTCAAGGGTTTATTTTGCAATTTTCAAAAACTTTTGGGTTTTTTCGTAATTAACCCAAACCTCAGTGGTAGTTATTGTAAATAAACTTAGGGATAATTACATAAAAACCCCTGTGGTTTGGGCTAATTACAAAAAAAAACAGAAATTTTTTAAAATTACAAAAAAACCCTTAAGGCTTGATTCTGCTTACATCTCCCCCCTTGGTAAGCAAAAAACATTTCAAAAAACTACTCTGATATTTGTAGAAATATTACAGTTAACCTCATAAATTTAAGACAAAATCAAACCTGAGGAGGCTTTTTGTAATTACGAAACATCTCTGGGTTTTTTTGTAATTAGCCCAAACCTTGGGGGTGTTTTTGTAATTAAAGTGAATTGAAATTCCATCAAGAATGATCAAACTAGACAAAACTAACCTGTCTATCAAACCTCCCAGGCCTAAGCAAAGCAGAATCAAGAATCTCAGGCCTATTAGTAGCAGCAATCACAATAACTCCACTGTCACCACTAAAACCATCCATTTCTGTCAATAACTGATTAAGTGTTTGTTCCCTCTCATCATTCCCACCACCAATCCCAGTCCCTCTCTGCCTCCCAACAGCATCTATCTCATCAATGAACACCAAACAAGGTGCATTTGCTTTAGCCTTGTTGAACAAGTCCCTCACCCTCGAGGCCCCGACCCCGACGAACATTTCGATGAATTCTGATCCCGACAGCGAAAAAAACGGGACGCCGGCTTCGCCGGCTATGGCTTTAGCCAGGAGTGTTTTTCCGGTTCCGGGTGGGCCGACTAGGAGGACCCCTTTTGGTATTTTTGCACCTACTGCTGTGAATTTGTCAGGTGTTTGGAGAAACTCAACTATTTCTTGGAAATCTTGTTTTGCTTCATCAACTCCAGCTACATCATCAAATGTTACTCCTGTGTTTGGTTCCATTTGGAACTTTGCTTTGCTCCTGGAGATAGATAGGATCATGGCATTAAGTTTTGGAATTGAAAATTTTCTATTAAACAGATTGTTATTTTTTTCATCATTTTACAATATATCAGTCCAACTTTATGGATCCAAACTAGCAATCAATATATTCACAACTAGGGGGGACAATTCAGGTCACTGGTCTGGTTGAGACACAATATTCACAACAAATTTGTTAACACGAACACGATATGTTTAATTATTTGCATCAGATTTATCAACTCGAATCTGACCTTGATTAAGTTTTGGAATTGAAAATTTTCTAATGAACAGATTTTTTTCATCATTTTCCAATGCCATGAGTCCAAATTTATGGATCCAAACAAACAATCAATACATCTGTGACAAACTGACAATTCGTGCCGGCTTCGGGTTCACATGTTTGGTTAGGACACGACAAATCTGCCAACCCGAACTCGATCTGTTTAAATATTTGCGAACCTATTTGTTTATTCAGGTCTAACTCGAACCCGACCCAAAATTACCTGTATATTTTAAAAACATGAATAACTTATTTATTTTTATGGGTTATATAGATTATGTGAGTTAATTTCCAACCTGAAGTTTTTTTTTTTTGACGCATAATTTCCAACCTGAAGTTATATTAACATGTTCAGGACATTTTCCAAAAAAATTACGGGATACAATTCCCAAAAAAAAACCAGAGGTTCGGTCTAATTACAAAAAATCCAGAATTTTTTTAAAATTGTGAAAAAATTTGATCGATTTTACATTTTATAAGTAGAAAAAATTCAAAAAATCCCCTCTAATTTATAGAAATATTACAATTAACCACTTAAATTAAATTTAAGACATAATCAAGCATAATGATATATTTTATAATTTTAAAGCATCTCTGATTTTTTCTAAAATTAGCCCAAACCCTGGGGGAGGGATTGTAATTATCCCAAAATTCAATCGTCGTACTAACAATATATTCAATCAATCAAAATATCACAAAACATAGTATTCAGATCAAATGAGTCATTTCAATTTGACCCAAGTTCAACCTCTATTATTCATATTATTCGGTTCGGATCCAATTTTGACCTGAATCCGTTAAGCCTAACCCCTAACCCACCCGTTTATAACGTGTCAGAAATTATCACCCCTACGGATTCTAAAAATCCCCGCCTAGGTGTTAGGCTCCTCTTTTCCGCCTACGTTATACTTCGATTAGGCCCCGCCTAATCCCGCCCATGACCCGCCTAACCCCACTCAAGCTCCGCCTAGGCGTTAGGCCCCAGTCTGCCATCCGACGAGCGTCTAGCGCTTTTAGAACACTGCGGTCCGACTAGCGTCTAGCATTTTTTAGAACAATGCGGCCCTACCAGCTAACAACATAAGTTCATATGTAGTACAAAAACTCTTAATAATCTCTGCTTACCTTCCCAATCCAAAGGGCAAGTTAGGTCCACCAGGAACACCCGAAGACGAGCGTCTCAAAAACAGAGTGCCCAATAACAACAATGGAAAAGCCAAATTCCCCAACAAATCAAGAACAGCCCCTGTCATATTAACTTCCATTGGATGAGCCGCAAAATCGACATTCTTCTGCTTCAGTTTCCTCAATAGTTCTTGTGGCAATCCAGGTAACTGAACCCTGACTCTCTGGATTTTATTCAAAGCAGGGTTGAATATCTCAGCAATTGCCACTGTCCCATTTTCGAAAAGATCCACCTTTTTCACAGCATCTTGGTCCAAATACTCCAAGAATCTTGAATATGACATTCTACTTGATGTTGCCTCTGATGGGCTTTCGGGTTCGGCGGCGATCGATTTTTCGGGCCGCGTTATGGGCCCTCCTAATAGGGTGAGCCCAGTTGTTGTGGTTAACAGTTTTCTCCTGGTGAGAGGTGATTTCTGGCATGGATTGGTGGTTTTGGGAATGTGGTCATCTTTTGGGGGGTTTTGGAATTTGCAGGAAGTGGTGGGGAGGTAGGAGGTGGACAGAGACAGAGATGGGGGCATTTTGTAATTTCAAGAACTTGTGGGGATCAAAAGAGAATTTATTTTTTGTGTGTTGAGAAATGTTGCAGTGTTTTCTTTTGAGTTTTGTGGTTGGTGATTTTGGAGGGAAGGTGAAGAACAGAACCATGTTTAAATAGGGGGAGGTAATGGGATGTTTCTAGTGGAGTTTATTTGGATTTTTATGCAGTGGGATAATTGTTGTTTTGGTTTTTTCATGAAGAATCTAGAGTGATGAATAATATTACTTATGATATGAGTAGGAAATTTTATTTAGATTTTAGACTTAGTTTATAGCCATACACTTGGAAAAAATTGGGTCGATTTGTCACACCACGTGTGTGAAAGAGGACTTGAAAACAGAAAACTTCCAAATATTTGTGATTTCCAAGCTTAACTTTGGGAAACTGGATAAGTCGATAAACCGGCCGTTTTGTACGTACTTTGGGGGGGAACGCATTTTAAGAGAATGTATTTATTTTTTGGGGTAGGAGGGAGTGGTGTGAATCGAACCTTATTATAATGAGTTTGAAAAACATGTGGAAGATGAAAATATAATTGTATGTTTTGCTAAGTAAGTATACTTATCTTAAGAAACTAGATGGCTTAAGAGACATTTTTAGTGGGAATGGAATATATATTTTTCTAATTCTATAATTGCAATTAAGACGTAAGTGGTATATTGATTTTCATGAAATCTGAAAATGTTTAGAAATATAGTAAAATAATACTTGATATATTTGTTTAGGTATTATTACATTATCATTTGTAGAATTTAAACTGTAAAGTAATTTGTGAAAATGATAGTGATAATGAGATACTTTTCAATATTTTATTCAGATATAATAACTTATTATAATGATTTGAAAAATGAAACGTGGTGAATCACATTAAAAATACTAGTATGAATGTATGATACAGTAATATATTAAGTGATGGTGCATCGTTAACTAACATTCTATGATAAGGGGGCTCCTCTTTCTTAGAAATATTTAAATGATATGTACAACCTTAAAGAGTAAAAAATAAATGGGAGACAAGAAGGTAAGAAATTTGTAATTTCCCATACACAAACCTTATAACTATCAACAGCCAACAGGTCTCTTGTGAGACGGCGCTAGATCTTGAAACCGTGAAACGGTGATACTTTTAGTGTAAAAAATAATATTTTTACTATCAAAAGTAATACTTCTCAAAATACACTAATTTATTTACACAAGTATCACTTTTACACTAAAAGTACACTTTTTAGTGTAAAAAATGATACTTTTAGTATCAGAAGTGATACTTCTCAAAATACACTATATTTTGACAAGTATCACTTTTTACACTGAAAGTATCACCGTCTCACGGATTTTCACCGTCTCACATAAGTTTTTATGTATAACTATTAATCTCTATAACATCAAATGCACAAACCTCCAGGAAAACCAAATAATGGAAGATAAAGGTGATAAACTATAAGAAATGGAAAAAGGTTCAATATTTCATTCTTTCTGTTCTCATTTCCACTAAGTAAACAAAATCAAAACCATGATATCATGCTGGAGAGAAACCCACAAATGACATGCAGCTACAGTTTCATAACCACCATTACAAGACAGAACCAAGTGGCCATGTACAAGATGGCAACAGACATGCATGGCATATTAACAAGATCTATACAAAAAGCACTGGACAGAAGTAATAATAGTGACAAAAGGAGATTAAGATAAGAATATGACAGCATATATATAAGACCCCATGGAGTAACTTTTAAGATCATGACTATCAATGCCACCCGGAATTTTGAAGATTAATACATCTTAGATAATAGTAGATTCAAAATGGAGGCGAAGCAAAACGATCAAATATGATTCGGCTATGATACCTCCTTGTCAAGATACATCAGGATCTGATGCCATAGTTCCACACACTGGCTTCTCAGCTTCTTGTTCTGCGGATCTGAAGGTTTTTTATGTTAGTTTAGACAAGGAAGAAAACTAACAGCACACACACACACACACATGTTTAAAAAAACGGGATAATTACAAAAAGTACCCCTGAGGTTTGACCTAATTACAAAAAAAAAAAAACTTACTTTTAAAATTACAAAAAATACCCCGATGTTTGATTCAGTGTTAAAACTAAGAGGTTAAACTGCAATATTTTTATAAATACGAAGGGGGATTTTGAAATGATTTTTGCTTATGAAGGGTTTAAATGCTAGACAAAATGAAACCACGGGGGTATTATTTGTAATTTTGAAAGTTAGGTGATTTTTATGTAATTAGGTCAAACCTCAAGGGTACTTTTTGTAATTACCCCGAAAAAAACTTATAATTTGCATATTGCGAACTTAAAATTAAGATTTGCAAGTTCCAGTTTTACGTCTAATGGCAAGAGACCGGAAAGTTTCAAAAAGGAACTTAGATTTCAAAAAAAAAATCAATCACACTTCCAACATCACGTATCCTGAAAACAATACAACCGAAAAATCATGTAGAATTCAACTTGGTTGGTAAAGGGTCGACAAGCTATACTCACAAGATAAGAGCCTTGAGACGAGACACTGCATCATGTAGCGCATGTAGAGCCATCTTCTTTACCTATATCAAGTAATGCAGCAGTGGAGGTATTAGTCATCAGTTCGAGTAAGTGTTCAATCACATAACTAGGCAAGAGCTGCATGCATGGTTACCAATTTGGCATAACAAAGACTGATTACCAATTTCAGTCAGTTTCATCAGCATCCCACAAACACCAATTGACCAATAAAGAAAACAATACCCAGAAATGGGTAAATGTGTACCTCTAATTTGTCCTCCTTAGCTTTGTGGTTATCGGGAAGAGTACGGAATTCCTCGGTCAAGCGAATGCACTCTCCAAGATTTTCCGGGGAAACAAAGTCAAGAGCAACTTTTATGCAAGACTGGAAATCGCAACAAGAAGACATCAATGACACACCAATCAGGCCACAATATTAAGAATTATAATAAGGAACGAGAGATCAAATATTAACTGACAGAGGGATGTTAGAAGGAAATAGAATAATTCATTCTTAGGTAACTATTTATCAAATTATTACAGAAAGACAAATAAACGAGGATAGTATTATGAAGCTAGCATTGCATCAATTTCTGTATATCCTTCAAGAGCATTTGGTTCAATTAAGCAGGCTTTCCATGGAGAGTCTAGCTAACTCTTGTCACACAATAGATAATGAAAGGTAGAGCATTTAAATAAGATGGAAAACAGGAAACATATACTTGCAGGGTGCAACATATGAGGGAAAGAAAAACAGTCAAAAAGTTACCAGGACAAGGCATTCAAGTTTCTTTTTCCAACTGACAGATATAGTCTCGTATTTTGTGTATGTTCTGTAATTTTCCTTTATCCTCGTGTCATTTTTGGGCCTCTATTACAGGCAATCAACTGATGACAAATTAGCTTCATATGGAGTGCTCTAATTAACTCAATTTCCTTCCTTTCACTTTTCAGTTTTCTTCTCCAATCCAAATTTCTCCCAACACAAAAAAACAAGGAGACCTTTCTATATGATGCACTTCTTCATGAAACTTTATAATATGGTAACCACAAAAACCCCATCAAAATTTAAGGGAAGTAGATATGGTTGAAGAAGATTAGTCTTACATACTTATCACAAGAAAAGTTGACCCTAAACAAGTCTACAGTTCAAATCATTCGATCCGATACTAAGAGCTGAGGGTTTAAAGTCAACTCTTTGACATTCATAGCATAAAATACAATTATGCAGTCAACATAAATAAAATATTGTAAGGACAAGTTTGAATTTCTGAAAATTGATATACCTTAAGATTTCTAACTTGATGAGGGCACCCAGCAGGAATAAAAACAGCCTCTCCAAGCTTTTGCACAAAGGTCCAAGGTTCAACTCCTACATAAATTTTAAATAGAACATAATTAAAAACAAAAAACACAAAATAAAAGGCACTACCCAGTAAAGATCCACCATGACGAACCAAATTCCTCCTTGAGCTTTGCTTTATGATAAGAGGTCAAGTACAAGCTTTGATCATGAATTGGATGTACAACCTGCTTAAAAACACAAAATAGGGCGCAATAATTAATATAAAACAAGTACATGAGATTAGCCATAAATTTAATAACCATAAAGGGAAAAAATATTATAGTGTCTGTACATCGGTATAACGAATTATTCCAAACAGAAGATCAAATAAGCCACATACCCCACCTACTTGGCCCGCCTGATTTTCCATGTTTGACCAAAATGAACATAAATTTTAAGCATTAAATGCATATTTCCAGACTAATTAAAAGATTAAAGGTAAACTCTACCCAATTGTAAAGCCTAGAAAGGACATTAATTTCTTAAAAATAGTATGAAACGGAACAAGTAAACAAAGAGCTTTATTAGGTATGTGAAAAATACTCCATGCATCAATTGGATAAAAGAAGCATCAAACATGAGCATGTTCAACAAAATGCCGACTGCCCCCAGCTGATCTGCCCACCCCCAAAACCCACTGCAGTTAGTGGGTTGAAAGTTGGATGGGTTGGTGCAGGACTAATTTGGAAAGAACACATGTTGCAATCCATCTAGGACGTAAACCGCATCCAACCACAATATATGTTTATATATATGTGTGTGTCTGTGTGTATTATGTGTGTGTATGTACACATGAATGAATATGAAAGCCACATTAATGTATAGATACGTTCATCACTCTTGTGTAATATACTTTAATAACTTAAAAAATGACCAGGTACATATATTTTGTCATAATATGCATGGACAAGTGGCATTCACAACCCAATTGTGAGACAAATTTTTTAATGCCTCGTGTTAGTTACAAAATAGTACAAAATTTTACACGTCTTGTGGAAAATGTAAATTTTGTATGCATCATTTCTATACTATTTTTTTCTGTTGAGTAAGAGTTTGTGACCTTTTAGACTTTTATCTGATGCTAGAGTATTGAATCGTGTTCATTGGGTTTGCATGAGTTGGACACTTAGTGACGTTATTCTGTTGGGCAACAAAGCCAAAGAAATGAGAGAGCATGTTGATACCATGAAGAGAATAAGAGAATTTCTCTATTTTGTTTCTTAGTCTGATGATACAATATTAGTGCCTTCTTATACATCTTTCCTACCTAATAAAAAAAAGGAAAAGAAAACTGATTACCTATCAAATCCCTTAAAATTAGAGATTTCCATAATCGATTCCCCTAATTCTAGGAACTAAATAATACCAAATATCCATAATCAACTCCCCTGATTATAGGAGACTAAATAATACCAAATATACAATATCAAACATAGACAATCATGATTTTCAACAACCCCCCTCAAACTTGGTTGTAAATATTGATTAAACCAAGCTTGGACTTCAAATCTTCAAACGTGATTCTTGAAAGAGCCTTCGTGAGAATATCAGTTGTTTGAATACATGTTGGAATGTAGACCAAAGTGATTATTCCTTCCTCTATCTTTTCCTTGATAAAATGTCGATCTATCTCCACGTGTTTTGTGCGATCATAATGGACTGGATTTTTTGCAATGTTTATAGCAGCTTGATTGTCACAGTACATCTTCATAGGAGTTTCAAAAGGAATTTTCAATTCCATTAGAACCCTTTTTAACCACATTCCCTCGCATATTCCATGAGTCATAGCCCTAAATTCTGCTTCTGCACTACTTCTTGCAACAACAGACTGTTTTTTACTTCTCCGGGTCACAAGATTACCCCACACAAAGGTACAATAACCAAAAGTGGACCTACGATCAGTGCACATCCTGCCTGCGTCTGCGTAGATTTCAACGCTTCTTTTGGTAGTTTTTGTAAAGTAGAGTCCTTTTCCAGGAGTCATCTTAAGGTACCTTAGAATTCTATAAATTGCTGTCATATGGTCTTCATTAGGATCGTTCATGAACTGACTTACGTAGCTAATAGCAAACCCAATATTTGGTCTTGTGTGAGGAAGATAGATAAGTTTTCCCACCAGTCATAGATACCTCCCTTTGTCCACTGGAGTATTGTTATTGACAACACCAAGCTTGACATTAGAGTCCACAGGTGTATCAGCTGGTTTGCATCCAAGCATGTCGGTTTCCTTTAGCAAATCCAAAACAATACTTTCTTTGAGAGAGAACTATTCCTTTCCTTGATCGTGCAATCTCCATTCCTAGAAAATATTTAAGATTTCCCATGCCTTTGATTTCAAACTCCTTGGCCAATGATTCTTTAAGTCTTTCAAGCTCCTCTTCGTGATTTCCCGTTAAAATAATATCGGCGACATAGACAATAACAATTGCAATCTTCCCACCAGGAGTATGTTTAACAAATAAAGAATGATCAGATTGGCACTATGTATAACCATACCGTTTAATAGCTTTAGAAAATCGATCAAACCAATCATGTGGCGGTTGCTTGAGGCCATATAATGATTTTCTAAGCTTGCAAACTTTGCTCATGTTCTCTTTTGCCTCAAAACCGGCAGGAATATCCATATATACCTCCTCTTCCAAGTCTCCATTGAGAAATGCATTTTTTATGTCAAGTCGATGAAGAAGCCAATCTTGATTCACTGCCCATGAGAGTAATACTCTAATTGTGTTCAATTTTGCAACAGGTGCGAAAGTCTCTTGGTAATCTATTCCATATGATTGAGTAAACCCCTTCGCAACTAGTCAAGCATTGAACCTGTCTATTCTTCCATTTGTCTTGTACTTGACTGTAAATATCCATTTACATCCAATAGTCTTTTTTCCTCTAGGTAAATCAGTGATTTCCCAGGTGCCATTTTTTTCTGAGCTCGAATTTATTCTTTCACTGCCATTCTCCATTCAGGATATTTGAGAACTTCTTGAATATTGTTTGGAATCTGAACATCTGTCAAACTTGTGGTAAATGCTCGAAACCTGGGAGACAATCCATTATAAGAGATAAAATTAGATGGGATGGTTAGTACAAGATCTCACTCCTTTTCGTTTTGCTATTGGCAATTCCAAATCATCAACTTGACTTTCACTGGAAGTAGGAAAAATTTCAGTGTTACCTGGATGGGTTTCCTTTGGTTTTGGACTTGAGAGATTCTCATAGCTATGCTCATGAAGTGTTCGTGGCTCTATATCCCTGTGATCACTCTTCTTCCTACTTGAATAAACAATGAACTCCTTAGTGTTCTTTGGATCTTGTGGACTTTTGGGTTCAAGTTCAGGTCTATGTGTTTGAGAAGTTGAATTTATTTCCGGTTGTGGAGAGTTTAGAGGAGTTTGAGGATCTGAAATTGGGTTTTCTAACAAGGATTCATGTAGAGGACTGGTAATGTTATGATTGGGAACATAGTCAGGTGAAAGGAGGATTTGTGGACTACCTTAAATTTCCCAGAACTGATGTTCTGTTATATTCCCTCCCTGTGTATTAGTGTTTGAGAAGTAGGGAATATTTTCAAAAAATGTAACATCCATAGAAATATAGAATTTCCTAGTTACAGGAGAATAACATTTGTAACCTTTCTGATTTGCCCCATAACCAACAAAGACACATTTTAAAGACCTAGGGTCGAGTTTACTTCTATTTTGGGAAGAGATGTGAACAAATGCTGAACAACCAAAGATTTTTGGTGAAACATTTGAAAAGAGTCGAGTGGATGGATAGGCTTTGAGAAGAACTTGAAGTGGGGTTTCAAATTTGAGGATCTGACAGGGCATTCTATTAATAAGATAGGCAGCAGTGAGGACTGCCTCTCCCTAAAGGTACTTTGGAATATTAGTAGAGAACATTAAAGCCCTAGCAACCTCTAATAGATGTCGGTTTTTTCTCTCTGCTATTCCATTTTGTTGAGGAGTGTCTACACATGAACTCTGATGAACAATACCCTCTTTTTGTAAAAATCCTCCTAGAATTGAGTTGTAATAATCCCTAGAATTATTGGTTTTAAGAACTTGGACTTTGGTTTTGAATTGGGTTTGGATCATTTGATAAAAGTTTTTGAAGATTTGAGAAACTTCAGATTTTTCTCTCATTAGGAAAAACCCAAGTGAGTCTAGTATGATCATCCACAAATGAAACAAACCACTCAGAACCAATCACATTTTTTTATCCTAGAGGCCCCCCAAATATCACTGTGTATCAAGGAAAATGGTTGTGATGCTTTATATTGTTGTGGAGGATATGAAACACGGGTATGTTTCGAAAACTGACGATTTCACATTGAAATGTCTTTGAACTTTTATGGAACAGTTTTGGAAAGAGCTTTTGAAAATACTGGAAATTGGGGTGACCAAGACGATAGTGCCATAACATAACTTCACTATCATTACTAGAATTACCAACAGAGAACTAGAGGTCTTAAGAACATAGAGTCCTGAACACAACTTGGCATTGCCAATCATCCTCCTCGTGTCCTCGTGTCCAAAACCTGAAAAACACAACCATTATGGTGAAAATTAGCAACACAATTCTCATCTTGTGTAAGTTTGCTAATAGAGAGTAAGTTGCAATCCAAATTAGGGACCAAGAGAACATTATTGAGTGTGAGAACTTGAGAAATAGGAACAGAATCGACGCCAGCCACTTTGGAAAGAGAACCATCAGCAATTCGAACAGTAAATTTACCAGGACATAGCTTATAATTCTGCAAAACCGAGGCGTCACCAGTCATATGGTCCGAAGCCCCTGAGTCCACAATCCAAGGAACTCCAGAATTTGTTTCTACTTTCAAGGCACTCAAAAAATCAGCTTTTTGAGCAACAAACCCAGTTTTGATTGTTGTACTGGATGATGTAGATCTTTGGACTTGTTGACTCGGAATAAACATTTTCTGCAAGCTCTAGTTGTTGCCCAGTAATTTGGGTTTTAAATGGGTTGGAAAAAAAAATGTGGCAACAAAGCCAAAGAAAGGAGAGAGCATGTGACGTTGATACCATGAAGAAAATAAGAGAATTTCTCTATTTTATTTCTTAGTCTGATGATACAATATTAGTGCCTTCTTATACATGTTTCCTACCTAATAAAAAAAAGGAAAAGAAAATTGATTACCTATCAAATCCCTTAAAATTAGAGATTTCCATAATCGATTCCGCTAATTCTAGGAACTAAATAATACCAAATATCCATAATCAACTCCCCTGATTATAGGAAACTAAATAATACCAAATATACAATATCAAACATAGATTTTCAGAACAATCATAATTTTCATCAGAAAACATTATTAAGAACAAAGAGAGGAAGCGCATGCTTCGCCAATTGATAGGATAACAAAGTTACAAAGATAATTTTAGACCGAACAAGCTGTCAGATAATTAACAATTGATGGTGGATGACAAAAGTGAAAACTTGCAACCATAAATATTCAACAAAATAAATGCACCAGACTAAGAAGAAATAAGTGACAGAAAAAGCCTGGCAAGAGTAATTGCAGGTTAGGGGAAATCCATAATGACAGAAATGGATGTGACAGAAAGTAAAATAACTAAGATAATTTTAGACCAAATCAGCTGTTCGAAAACCTAGAAATGAATCATGCACATCACCGCATTTTCTTTTAACATAAAAGCAATGATAAGCTTCTACTCCAACAAGCAAAACTTGTTCAATTATACTTCATCATAAGGTTACTTTACCTGCTCTACCGGACGACCATAAATATGCCTGAATTCTTTATGGTGTTTTCTAAGATATTCCACAAGCTTGGGAACATCTTGCCGTCTGAAAATGTCCCAAACTGCACCTCCCTCTATTTTATCTGGTACAAATGCAGTACATTTAAGATTAGTCTTCGGAAAGGGAAAAAGCATACCCTCCCGGTGCACATAAATCCATTGAACTCAAAAGGTAGGAACTAAAATACCTTTTCCTGCCCCCGTGTTGATTTCTTTTGAGTTTTTCACTTCTCGAATGTGATGAGCAGGTATCTGTGCTGACAAAACTTCTGAATTCATATTCACTTTATTACTTAGATTATTATGTCTAACGCGTCCAGTTCCCTTTGTGCTTTCCACAATTCCAACCATATCATCATCTTCATTTTCAGATGGCAATCCAGAAGCCAGATTGGATTCCTTAAGATTGTTTCGAACCAAATCTTTATCCCTAATTTTTGTTTCAGAAGGATCAGTATCTTCCGCTCTGGGCTCATTGTCATTCACCATGGTATCAGCAGTTGTATTCTGGTTACCAGAAGAGTAAGAATGCTCAAAACCATCTTCCATAGCAGCAGGAAAGACTTCAACAGGTGCTGTGAAGACTGGAGCCTCTAAATTAAGGCAGACATTTGGTTCCTGCATGGCTATCCCAGTCCCTTGGTCGTCTGCATTGACCTTACAGAAGAGCTCTTTCTGGTCTTGCTCAGCTTGCTGTTTCTTTAATTTTTTAATTTCTGTAAGACGATATTTAGTTGGAGCTACATCAGCAGTGTGCATCAGCACATTCACCTGAAAATTTTAATTAATCCCACACTCATTTAGTATAATTGCAATAGCAAGTTTATAAGCTAATAGTATAGACGGAGAAGCACAAAATTAGAAAATAAAAAAAGGCCCATATCTGACTAATTGTAATTGTAAACACAAAAGTACTTAGTATAAATGCATAGTCTTCCAAAATTAGGACTAATAGTACCGTGAAAATCACAAAGGCAACAGTTTTGCAGAGACAATAGCAAATGCAGTACCAAAGGAAACCAGATAAGATAACAATCTGATGAAAAGCAAATACAATAAATACTAAAGGGAAACCAAATAATATATCAATCTGATGAACTTAATAATGCCCAAAGGTAGTATGACCTTTAAAGACTACCCTAAGAATCAGATCAGCAAGTCATTTATCCCGAAACCTGAGTCCTTTCAGTTAATTATTCCGACCTTCACTACTGCTGATGACTGGCAAATCTATCCAATTGTTTATATTGCCAAAAGCACTACTTTTCTGTTTGTATTCACCATCTTATTTGGTTCAAATCCCTATATTAAAGAAAACATATCAAAAGAATAAATAAGATATTGCAACCAAATTACAAGTATTATAAGAAAAAAAGAGGCATAGAAAGGTTGTTCTTGTACATATGACCTATATAATTCCCATATATACAGCGCGAGACGAGAATCAAGAATACAATATATGCCTAAAATATATAGCGATCTACCTACCATAACACTAAGAAATCAAATCAACCTATATAAGGTAAATAGACATCAAATATTCTAAAAACAAGGGACTGCATTATATTCTATAAAAAGATTTTTGCTCCTCCCAATACTCAATCTGAAATCCTAATTAATTGGTCCATCTGGATTTATAAACAGAATATTTGATTGTGTTTCTAATATAAGTAGTTTGCTTATTGCCAAAAAGATTATGATAATTCTGGAATAATGGCAATCAATCTCTTCGTTGGTGAATTTTATATGGTTAAAATCCTTCAATTCATAAGAAGAGCTTTCCTTTCTCTCTGTTCTAAAATGTACCTTGATACATAGTGACGTTTAAGCGCCCTTAAAAAAACATTATTAGGACTCGCTGGTTTTGTTGACACTCCTCAACAAAATGGAGTTGCTGAAAGAAAGAATCGGCACTTGCTCCAAGTGGCTTGTTCAATCGTGTTCACAAATAGTGTTCCCAAACACTTTCGCGGAGAGGCATACTCGGAGCCACACATCTCATCAATTGAATGCCAAGCCAGGTTCTAACAAGCAATACCTAAATCACCAGTCTAAAGTAGTTGGATTACTGGAACTTAAGATGCTAGCTTTCACGAAGACACTATAAATTTAAAAAAGAAAAAAATGAATGATGGTTTTGATAATTGTGCACATTTGTCCTGTGCCCTATAATTTAATACATAGCACTAAACAATTTATTCATATACTAATACCCTTACCGCATCTGAAATATCGCAATGAAGTTTAGTTACAGAATCCCCACGTCCAAGCTCTTCAGGAAATCCATAAGCTATGTATGTTTTAGGCCCCAGGTCTGGCTTCAGCATTTCGGACGGTAATCTTGCAGCCAAATTTAGAATTCCAGTACGTAGGTGTGTGTATTCTTTGTAGGGCAAGGCATTTATAAATTCAGCACAATGACGTGGCAGTCGCTCCTCAAATAGAGTGGATGGGGCCAATCCTTCAACTTTAGCATTTCAGGCCAGGAAGTTTTGTGGCTGCGACCTTCAGTGTACCCCTTAAAAAATTGGTGAATGTTTATATCAACCTACATATTCACATTAAAATGAACTGAATTATGTTGTTATTTCCAAATAAGTTACCACTTATGTAAGAATCACAATAAAGTATGAAATGGCAAAGGGAAATGAATAATATTGAACTGCCTCGCATAAATAAATGATAGATCTAAGTTGCAATTAAGCTTAACCCATTAAAGATCAATCCAGAAACAAATACCAATAGCACATAGTATTAGTAAGGAACCTTGGGTTAGTGGCTTATGATTGCATCTAACTTTTGGTGCCAAATTTATCTGATTTCGTGTATTGTGCTTCTATTAGATGCAATTGCAAAAAATGTTAACAATGAATGCAAGTAATCAGCAGGAAGTAAACAGCCCAAGGCCTAACTTGTCTGTTAGTGATTGAGTCCAAACATATAAAATAGGATTGCTAGGAGCCTAGGACTATGAAACTTGCATCAAAATCAGTAATGGTGTTTGGATTAACCAAACATATGAGCCAGAAAACATTTTCTTAGTAAGACGCTATTCATATCCAACAAAAGATGCCTCATTAGAAATCAGTGGGTAGTTGAATCTAGATCTCTCAGTGTAACCGATATATTTCATTAAAAAGCTGTTGAGGCTTATATTAATCACTTTGTAAAGATAATCCTCTGGTATTACAACTAAAAGAGGAGAATTCAGAACAGAAAAGGGATCATGCATTTGATACATTGTTGATATTTGTGCTTTTGGTAACTTAATATTCCTACAAATTAGTGTTATACTCCTACAAGTTTAGATCATGAGAAGTCTCAGTTTGATCCACCTCCCAGAGAGAGTAATCTTGCTTTTCTAAGATTTGCATTTGGTTTAAACAGAAATCTGTCCACATGTAGTCCGAGGCCAGAAAAATTGAAAATGCTTTTAACTCGTTTATTCAAGTATTATTATGGATTTCTCAATTCAAAAACAGCGGTCTCTCTCTATTGCACTCATCCTAAAGCTGCAATACATGCAAACACCACGGCTCCCATCCAGGCCCATGGGAAAAATTATCTATGCACAAGATCAGGATAACAAAGTGGTGTTTTGGAAGTGTTTACCTCACATGAGTCAAGGCAATCTACTGCTGTCACCATCAAGTCAGAAGAACCCCTTTTAATTAGAATTTCACGAACTGCACGCCACATTACCATTGGATCCCAACTCAATCCAGATGTAAGTTTGAGAACATCACGCACAACAATTGGCTCTCCCCTGATCCAGTGTCTCTGGAAATGCTCCAATTCCCCTGGCTGGATATCACTTGCCAAAGGACAGTACAAGTAGTTGTCACCAGAACTTCGATAAGCACCCTTTCGCAGTTGCCCATCCTCAACATGAACACCCTCATTGAATTCCAAACACAGACATTGAGTGGAAATTTGAGATACCTCAGCAAGTCCGCAGGCAACAACTAAATCTTCAGCCTTCTCCTTCAACTCTGACACCCAGCTTTCACCCAAAATACACTTGAGCTCCAACATCCCATGCCCACACCCACCCCTTTCCTTTGGCGGGCAAGGAATCTCACCAGATTTTGTTGCTTTCCACTCAGGCAGTGCCATCTGCTCACTCCTACAATTTGACTCAGTACATGGCAATGATGTTGCTTCCTTTGCTGATTTTTCAAAAGGTTTTTTTCCATGTAGATAGTTTATTCCTATCTCAGTATACTCGATTAAAACCTCTTCACACCCTTTCAAACAGCCTTTTCGAATCTCCCTGCAGCAGGTCACACAGAGATCGTACGAACAATTTGGACAGCTTCGATGAAAATCGACTATAGAGGTTCTGCAATTGTTGCTGCACAAAATCTTAAATCATTTACACAAGGACTAATATCAGACACTATTAATTCATACAAAATAACAAGCTTACCAATACATGCGCTCATCCGGAGAGTAATCAATTTTCTCTATCTTTACATCTGACAGTGATGATCCTGCAAGAGCAACATTTAATATGACATGGTTAACAACAGAATAAGTATTAATAATTATCCTAAAAACACTAATACCAAAGGAGCCAAACCATTACTCTACAAAGAGCATTTGTATCGAGCAAAGAAGTGACACTACAATTATACTTTCCAAACCAAAACCTGTTGGTCACGAGACTTCACTTAATTAATAACTTCTTTGTAAGTTGAATAGTTCAAACTTCCTAAATTAGGTGGATATGGATGCAGCAAGAAGCCATCTGGCTACTTCACTAATCTAAAAGGCAAGAAAAATTAAAAACACCAGGCACGAGGCTTCTTCTAGAGAACTCAGTCAAATAATTTCAGTTTATCAATTTTTATGTCACCCGTTTCCTCTTTTAGACATCAATCATATTCATTTCTACTAGACATTGCTTATATAAACAGGTATATATTTGTCAATATAGTTAAATAAACTTTGGAATGCAGCTTGCCCAGCCTGGCTCCAAGATTAACTCTCCATTAAAAAAGAAAAAAAGGTTTTCCAAGCAATTCATCCAATTATCCAACAAAATTAGCCCTATCTTTAAATCTAAATTCTAACCAAACACTTGAACATTTACACAATACAGCATGACCTTTTGTTGCAATTGAAGGACATGCAGATCTTTTTATCAAAAGATATAAACATATTTAATATCCATGGAAGTCCACTACATGGGTATAATAAACATTCAAAAATTTACCACGAATCTTGGCTTCCATAACTTTTTCCACCATCTGATCATGACTAAATTGTTCGAGAAAAGGCATGAGGAAACTAATGAGATACTTAAAGGACCGTAACTTTTCTCTATTATCTTCTGGATCACCAGAATACACATTCTGCAAAAACATCAAAAAAAAGATGTTAAAGAAAAACAAGAAAAAGCAAATTAAGAACTATTACATGGCAGGAAGACCATAAACTCAACCTCTGGTTGATTATATCTACGTAAACAAGCTTTACAGTTGCAATTTTTACGACAACATGGGCACGCCTCTGCTATGGCTTCCTTAGATAGTTCTGGATACCTATAATAAGCACACAAACAAGAATGTAAGAAAGCCTCCAGCAAAACCAGGTTCAGATGTTTGGTGTCTATAGCAGTAAAACACCTTAAAGCAATTTAATCCATTATGAGTGCTAGAAAACTCTACACGTTCTATTTAGATATTCTCTAGTCTGCTCTATCATGAGTATGATCAGAGCCACCAATTTATTGTCCAGCCAAAGGCATCACACTGTAATCACCCAAAGGTAGCAATTGCAACCGTAGTATCAACTTTAGAAGGAAATCTCAATTTTCAAAAACATCTGATCTCGATCTCTGTTGCAAACCACCACAACAGTCACAAAGAGTAATATTATATAAACTATCCATCCACAACCAGTAACAATATGCTATTACAAAAAGAAGTTCAGGATCATGCAAAATTAGAAAACCAAACAAAATAAGAAAAAAAGAAGAAAGCCAAGAAATTAGAAGAAGCAATCAAATATAGAAAAAGGAAATCATGTTACACCATTCTAACTGTTTATCCCTACTTGTTTCCATGTTGCAACAACTAAAACAAAAGTTAGGTAAAATAGATAAGAGGGGTTGATGACAATTGAATCACAAAAGTTTTTAATCAGAAAATAATGTAAAATTTCATCAACCATTGTGTCTGAACTTACATTGAAAGGGAAAGGTATGATGTTGAATAATGTTTAAAAGCATTTCAGTGAGTCCAATATTTCAATATACAAGCAGAATCAGCAATCTTGTTTTGAAAATAAAGAACTCTAGATTCTAATTATATTGAATAGATAGAAAAGCATATACCAGTTCTTGATGCAATCAAAACAATATCGCCTTCGAGGACATTGGCTGCACCTCACGACCTTCCTATCACTCTTCATGCATTGATGACACATCTGGAATGGATCGTTCGGGTCCTGTCATTTTAAAATAAATTTCAATCTTCATTTCCGAAAATTGAAAAACAAACTACAATGTATAGAGGACAAGCATACATCACTTATATACTTGCTCATGATGAGAGCTTTGGTTCCTTTCATCGTTTCTCGAGATTTTCTTTTCCTTAGACTATGGCTTTTATACTCTGAGCCATCATCAGATTTTAGTTCAGCTTTTTCAGCTTCATCCATCTCTAATATCTCTTTTTCTTGCCTTTTCTGACCTTTGATCTTCTTCTCACACGAAGCAGACTCAATGTCAATACTTTCCCCAGGTCTCTTCACTCCTTTATCCATCAATTCAATTTCTGAGTTATAAGCACAATCATTTTTTTCGTTCTTAGTTTTCTTCGTGGTTGCCTTCTCTTGCACTATCTGGCGGCCATCACCCTTATTCTCTTTTTTACCGGACCTCATCCCGTTATTCTTTTTTTGCTTCTTCACCACTCGCAACCCCAAGTCATCCTCATCATGTCCACTTCCTCCTCCCATTTCCACTGGAATTTCCTTCCACTGAGATTTGGTTTCATTTTTCTTCAGCAAAAACTCACTATTTCCATTCCGCTCACCCAATTTCAACGTAACAACATCACCACCCTCATCTGAGCCGTCTCCGTCATCGTGTTCCTCAATTCCAGCCTCGTTAGGAACGTCCGATTTTTCCTTTCTTGCTTGACCAGCTCTTCGTATCAACTTCGGTCTATTGTCATCTATCACATCCTCCCCTCCCTCATCACCATCTATATTCTCCAAAATTTTACCACCCCTCTCCACCACCTTCCTCCTCACCTTCTTCTCCGGAATCACCTCTTCCTCAGAAGACGAAAAACTACTTTTCTTCTTATTTACCCGTACACCACCACCTTCGCGAATAGAGGAGCTTTTTTTCTTAACCCTAGCAGCATGGACAGAATCAGAAGACTTGCGGTTGGGAGTTTCGTTGATATGCTTCTCGCAGAACGGCTCGCCCTCGATCGCCGGAGACCTGCACCGCCACTGCTTGCGGAAGATCATCGTGCAGCGTTCATCAATCTCCGGCGGTTTTTCCTCTCGGTCCATGGTCACGACACTGTTCCCCCGACTGCGGTCGCTCGCCGGCGGTATCTCCTCTACGTCCATGGGCATGACACGCGTTCGCCTCGCTGGCAATACCTGGGCTTTTTGGGGAATGTATGGGTTTCCCTTTTTAGAGGGAAATTGAAATATTGAATAATGGACTGAGACAATTGAAATATGTACAGGGGTGGTGGACTGGTTACAGTTTTACTACGGTAAGAATGGTTGATTTTCATTTTTCAGTTCCCCGCCATGGTTTTTTTTGGTGAAAAAAAAAATAGAGGGAAAATTTTGGTTTGAGGTTTTAATCATTTCCATTGAAGAGTTTTCAAATTTGGCATTCATTTTTTTTTTTTTTTTTTTGAAAGGGAAAAAAAAGCATAGATTATATTAAAGTTGCTAAGTTGCTGGAAATAGTCTAGCAGCGATTGATATAAGTGTTGTGGAAGTGAATTCTACGAGCGTATCTCACATGACATGTTTTTTGCATAAGAAGCTTTATAATGCGCAATAAAATTATTCTAACGATGAGTCAAAAAAATTCCTGATGGGGCGAGTTTGGATTTCGTTGCATAGGTATCATCATAGAAGGACAAACAGTTCGCTAGGAATAGGGCCTCCCCGTTGACAGCAAGTATGATAGTTGCGGCATCCCCAAAGATTTCGACTAAAGAAAGGTTAAATTATTGTCCCAAACGAATGGCTTCTCTTAACGCCAAGACTTCAGTAACTTCCGCGTCCTGGATTCTTGCAAATTTCATCGGAAAACCAAATACAAAATTTAAAGAAAAATAAAAAATCACAACACATGTAGCCGCACAAGAATCGACGAGGATATGTTGCCATCGAAGAAAATATGTGGGCCTGGTGGTATTTTTTCCATTAAGTAATGATTGATGAGCGACAGCAAAGGTCGTTCAAGCCATGCTCGAGCATTTCGAAAGTCGAGTAATTTATTATTGAAGCACCTGACTCACACATATGGATCAATAACATCATCGTCCCATTTCTTTTTGTTTCGGAAATACTAGATAAAGTCACACATGATCGCAAAGATTTCACAGATGTCCGACTTAAGAGTGAGAAGAATATCCTGTAGCCATTGGGTGAAGGATGACTATGCAAATTCCATAATGTGTTCCCATAGTCCAGCTATTTTCCAAGAATGCTCATCAAATGAGCATTGGAAAAAAAAATGTGAGACGATGAGTGTGCATGGTGGTCGCATATTACACATGTATCCGAAAGAGTTCACGTGATGAATAAGAAGGTTGTCTTGTGAAGTGACGGATTGAGCCAAGCATCCCCAAGAAAAGTTGTGATATGTGAGGAATACGAAGTTTCCAAAGTTTATTCCAAACAAGATTAGGTTCATTTGATGATTGCGCGAGAGAGAGTCCAGGGGAGAAGTCCTTTGTCAAGGATGGCATGATAAGCTGAGCGAACGGAGAATTTACCATGACGAGAAAAGTGCCAACACCAAATGTCATGAGAATGCGAAGATCTAAGGGGGATAGTGAGTTTCGATATGAGAAGATATCCCGAATTAAGTCATATTTCCATGTTCCAAGATCAGTGTCAATGAGATCGGCAACTGAGTGAACAAAGCAATCAAGCGGACGAGGCGAATGAATACTAAAATCGGAGTGGCAAGGAATCCAAGGATCACGCCATATGGAGATGGATGAACCAGAATGAATATGTCTTCTACTGTCGGTTTTTAAGACATCGATGCTTTCAAAAATACTACGGCACGACCACGAAGGCCGGTTAACGAGAGATGCATCTAGTAGGCTACTATGGGGGTAGTATTTTGCTTTGAAGACTCATGTAAGGAGTGGCGACGGACATGAGAGCAATCTCCATACTTGTTTACATAATAGTGCCATATTAAATGCTTTGAGGTTACGGAGACCAAGGCCACCCTCTTTTTTACTCTTGCAAATTTTGTCCCAACTATGCCAATGTAATGAATTTTTTCCTGGATCACCACTCCACAAAAAACGGGCCGTCATGGACTGAATTTTTGCATGATATTATTCGATAACTTGAAACAATACATCGCGTAAGTGAGAATGGAGTGATATTGTGTGGAATATAAAGTATAAGGTTATTGATTTTTTCCATTCATCAATTTAGTATACATACTTTACATTTTTTATAATTGTACCAGTTTATAAAAAAAAAATGAAGTATAAATACTAAATTGGTGAATCACAAATGTGATGTATCAAATTTGAAAATTACTTGTACATCAGATACTAAAAAATCAATAACCATCGATTATATTTGGATGTATTTATTTGGAATTGGGGGAAAAATAATGTTTTCTGTATCTGGAATTGGTAGTACCGTGTATGGTTTTAAACTTTTGATCATGGGGAAATTTTGAAGGGTAAAATATGTTGGTTAAGAAATAATTAGGGATATCATATAATTTAATTTAAGACGTAGGTAAAGATTGTCCAAGTATCCCGAAATGTGATTAGCCATGAATATGAAATTATAAGTTAAAATCATCTAACATACTAAAATCCAAAAAAAAAATCAAAAATTACCTTA
The DNA here is from genome assembly GCA_016081115.2 of Rehmannia glutinosa. NCBI lineage: Eukaryota > Viridiplantae > Streptophyta > Magnoliopsida > Lamiales > Orobanchaceae > Rehmannia > Rehmannia glutinosa. The sequence goes on from JABTTQ020001876.1 coordinate 31,114, forward strand.
ATATTTATAAAAGTATTACAATTACCCCTTATTGACAGTAGGGGAGTCAATTTATGACACGACACGATAACTCGACACGAGCCTAACACGAATTTAGCATGTACATGTACAACCCTGAACATGTTCGGGTCAGACACGGTTAACACAGAAAATAAATAGGTCAGGTCAGGTCGATCTGCGTGTCAACACGGTTGACCTATGAAACCTATTTAATTTTATAGTGATATATTATTTTAATATTATGTGATATTTTAGTTGATTATATGATGATGAAAAAATTATTAAATGCATTGTTTAATATTTAATGTATTTTTTATTTGTAATTTCAAAATTTTCTTCATTTTTTTAAATTTTTTTCGTGTCAATTTTAAATTATATAGATTTTTCATGTCGAGTCGGATTACCCGTGTCATAAATGGGTCGTGTCCGTGTCGTGTATCTTGACATGCGTAATCAAATGGGTCGGGTTTGGGTTCATGTTAGACCTGTAATACCTGTATCAGAACACGACCCGCGAATACTAAACACGACATGATTAACAACCCATGAGTCCATGACTGACAGTCACCAAATCAAACCCAAGGTTTTTTTTTGTAATTTTCAAACTCTTTCTGTTTTTTTGTAATTAGCCCAAACCTCATGGGTATTTTTATAAGTATCCCTAAAAGAAAATGACTTCATGCAATCATTTTCGGGATATTTTACAAAATATTGTAGTTTTAAAATTTATTTGACAAAATGTGGTAAAATTTGATCCTCTTGTTTATTTAAGAATATGCGCATATAGAATATGTGCCTTTACAAAAGGCTCATTAGCGTGATGCGCTTCATGCCTTTTTTTTTTTTTTTTTTTCTTTTTATATTTTGCCCATTATATAAATGTAGCGCATGAGCAAAGTGTGCTTTTAGAAAAGGCACAACAAGCTCATGCACTTCATACCCTTTTTTCTTTTCTTTTCTTTTCTTTTTTTTTTTTTTTTGCAAAAATGAAGCGCAACTTGAGGTTGTGCTTCATTTGTTTTTTCCTTTTTTCTTTGAGTTTTACCGATTAAACCTCTTCATATCCGGAGGAAAAAACAATATATAATAGCAATTTAAATGTAATTATGATTAATTTAAAATGTATTAGTTTACAAAATAAAATAAATTACATTAACATCGTAATCCTAAATTCGATGTCTTCCAGTGCCACATATGGGTGAATAACTGCATATCTCACTCGTGTGCTCATCCTCCGGTCATGATCATGGTAATGTTGATCTGTTGCAGATGGTGAAGTTGACTCTCCATTTTTGTGTCCCCAGTCGTGCCCACTCGGAAATGGAACATGTGACATTTGAAAATGCGGACGCATGAAGTCGGATGGATACTGTTGTCTAGGTGGGTACGAGGTGCCAACACTCGTGTCGAACAATGATCTAAAAGAATTAGATAAATTCGGCCTACGTGATATTCTCCTACAACCAATTGCGTTACGATCGTATCTCACTTCAATACCATTCTGCACAATTTGTCCTCCGAAGTACACTTAGGGCTGTAAACGAACCGAGCTCGAACAAACGAGGGTTGTTCGTGTTTGTTCGTTTATTTTAAAAAGTTGTTTGTGTTTGTTTGTTTCATAATCGAATATGTTCATGAACGGTTCGCGAACATGCTCATTAATTGTTCATGAACAACTATATGAACATGTGTATAAAAAAGTTAAATACACCTTATTCATGAACACTCAACTCAAAATAAATGAACATTATGATAATTACAAATGTAAACAGGTTGTAACATTAAACGAAAATAAGCTTATTTTTCATAATAAATTAATGAATATTAAACAGTAAATTTATAATTAATAATTAAAAAATGAATAATAAACAAACATCAAACGAACACTAAATGAACATGTCGTGAACAACTCATGAGCATAGACGAACAAAATTTATTGTTCGTTTATGTTCATTAAGCTTAATAAACGAACGCTAACAGAGTTCGTTCACGAGCTATTTGTTGAAAGCTCTGTTTGTTTACAACCCTAAGTACACTTCATTTCATTTTTTTTCTTTTTTACCTCAAGCGCATACATCTGATGCGCACTATCTGTCAGTGGGATAGAGATGGGCAATAGGCGCACAAAGCTATTGAGCCTTTATAAAAGGCTCATACTCGGTCTGCGCCTTCACTTATTTCAACAAGGTGATCAAATTTCACCATATTTTGTTAAATGATTTTCAAAACTACCGTTATTTGTCAAAAAGCCCCTCGTTTTCACTGTCCTCTTTTCTGGTCCTTTTTTCAATACCGAGGTTAAATGGAAAACCGTCCCGATCCCTCAGGAACTGGCCCAATCGAGTTTTGGATCTCTTTTCGGGTCCTTTTTGTGTGGTTTGTAGACATAAGAATGGCCGACAAACAGAGGGAATACTGGTCGACAGTAGTAAATGCCTGAATTGTAGGGTCGCTTCCAAAGTGCTTTGGAGATTGTAAAGCTCTACAAAATCAACTTTTTAAACTCCTTTACGAGGAAACGGATATATTGCATTTACTGCATATATCAATAAAAAGACTGTCAATTTCTTTTCTCTGTGCACCTTTTGGTTCTTGCATGACCTTTTATCTCCTCAACCCCACATATCTCACTCTGTTTTTTCTTGTGTGTGTGAAAGAGAGATATGCAATGGGCATTGATAGAAAGTGCAAAGGAAGAACTGGAAATACTGGAATTTGAGCACCCAAACAAGTTTCAATGTTTAAAGATGGAGCTCAAAGCCTTCATTTCAAATTTTGAGTCTCACAACAGTTCCATTCCAACTTGTCCCTCTGCTTCCACTCAAGGTGAACAAACATTTGCCTGTTTTCTGCTTCTAAACCAGCTGATGAGATCTCATCTTCTATTTTACTGCAGCACAGATGATTGTCACGTGTATAGAAGTTACCATATTAATTTTGCAGCATACTAAATTGTGGGGTTTTAATATAATAACTTATGTATGTGTGTCAATCATCCGTGCGATTGAATAGAAGATGAAACACCATCCTCCTCGAATAGAAGATCCCATCCACTAAACCAGACACATTTATTTTTCTCTTGTTATTACAAACCAAAGCTTAATGATGTTTTAACATTTTTTTTTCTGACATTGAGCAAAAACAGAGTCATCAAGCAGAAAGAAGAGAAAGAAAGGTGGCTCTGTTTTTGTTGAAGAATATGAAATTGTTGGTGGTGGCTATGGAAGCATAAAGAGGAGGTGCAAGACTGATGCAGTTCTACAGAGGGCTCAACAATGTCTCTACAAAATTCAACACTTCAAAACTAGCTTTTGTTAGTAGTTTCATATCAGAAAGCAGATTCCTTAACTAGAAAAGAGATAGCTACCAAAATGTAGTGCTATTACCGAAGTGTTTGCAATCAATAAATAAAGAAAAAGCGTTTTCGAGCTTTTGGTTGAAAAAAAATCATTTTTTAGCATTTGTAAGTGACTAACTTTTGTTTTATTTAATCAAATCTAAAATAGGGAGATAGTATGATTTAGATTTTGATTCTATTTGTGGTTTGATTTTATTTTATTTCTGGTTTGATTTTTATTAACACATAAGCACTTTTACAACTTTTTAACCCAAACATTTTAACTTTTGATTCTATTTGCAAACACGGTAAACTTCTTGATACCGGTTTAACTTTAATAAATTGAAAATTCGATTAACGGTCAAAATTGAATAGTATAATGAATTGATTATTTGGGTATTGAGCTTTGTTAAATGTATTTTTAGCTATTTATTTTCTTTTAGAAAACTTATAGCCTAATAATAAATCAATTATATTATATTATTATACATAATATAATGTAAAATTATAGTTTTCATTAAACCATTAATCACTAATCACTCACTGATCCAATTCTAAAATCAATGCTTTCAAGAAGTGAATGCTAGAATTTAGTCACTAAGACATCTCAAACCATTTGAGATGCAGAAAATAAAGCTCTATTCACCTGATTGACATTCAAGCTATAACGGTTGATGTTTTCAGGAGAAATCCTGTTAACATTTCTTGTTCCCAGTATTAAATCAGAACCTACCATTTAATTTAGCTCATTCTGAACTTGCTGCACATTCTAACATCCATCAGAAACCATTCTTCTGGTGTTCATGCCAACCCTCCCCAATGAGGGCAGACAAAGCCTACTGCAACAAGATCAAGAAATGCGAAAATCGATAATCAGACGAATAACTACATTCATGAATCACAACTAAACAAATGAGTGTTTTATAATTCGAATAAAGATTAGATGGTTTGACCTTGACGGCCTTACAGAGCTTGTGTATAAAGTATAATCAAAACTAATCAATTGCTGACAATTTAATAACTACATGAGTGATCAAATGAAAGTTCAGCCCCAATAGCACTTTGAACACCACTATTTCTCCCGTTTCTTACCTTTTTAACTTCACGTCGATCACATCAGTCCTCAATGGTACTCGTTTTATAGCTTGAAAGGCGAGGGTCGGATGGAACAGTAAAGATATTCATTGCCACAAATACCTGCACATGCCAAAACAGAGCACCTCTTGTGAAGATCCTTATGAGAGACGGAATACATTTCCTCCTATCCAAAAAAAAAAACAAAACCACGTGACGGTGATAAGAAACAATTTCAAAGGAAGAGGAATTCCAGAAATTCCTCGAGGACTGTTGAAGTGAATTTCCCGTCTTTTTGCAAAATCCAGACTTAAGAGAGAAAAAGCATCAAAATACTATGATGGACAGAAATCTCAACCACATCAGAAAGAGTTGTGTAGGGGGACACATTTTAGCTTATGTGAGCAAAGTAGTAGCAGTAACAGATGATAGTTTCTTGATTTTGCCATGAATAGCATTAAAGTTGTCTGAAACTCTGAATGAGTCAAATTTGCACATATCATTTAAATAAGTCCAACTATTATTAGTTTTTACGAGTTTTTATCCTGTTCATGTTGTGAAACCATAGTGCAGCTTCTGCCACAACCACATCAATATAGCCTTGGTTAATACCCCTCGTACAGTCGTAGCAACTTATCACATAGAAAAACTTAATTTAATAATAAGTCCTTGTCCCAAACATCTCAATACATATCAATTCGCCCTAACGATCAATTCCAACAGCATGAAGATTGTGTTGTCACTGTTTGAATCAGTTAATATAAATCTATCCAATTGCAATTTTATTCCATTTACATAAAACACATTGATCCATCATACTCAAAACCATATATTGGTTGCATGCTTCTATCTTCTACCAACACTTGTGTACAACAAAAGCATGATACTTGAGCACAATCAAACCAATCAAGCACTACAGAATGAAAACGAAATCTTTTACTATGAATTCTGAAAAACCTATTAGTCCATTTACAATGTCTTCATATATTTTCATCATTTTTATTAAGTCATTCGAAATCCATGGATATAAATCATCTAAGCAAGCAACCAAGCACCTAATCAATGTCATGTACCAACAATTTCAAGCAAGAGAAAATAAGTGGAAACACCCGTACCTCGTGTGATCCCTCCAAGTTTAAGCAACTCCAGACATGTCATCCCAGTAATTGTTGCTTTTGTGAAGTGCCCTTCTAACTAAGATTAGCCAAGTCCTCTTCATGACACTTCAAACCCCGTAACGTGCAAAGCATCACCCAACGTTATCACCTCAATCATTGTACATTTCTCGCACTTCATCTCCTCCACTCATATCCACACTCTTCAACTTATCACCACTTCTATCCAACCCCCGACGCCCAAAAAGAACAAGATCAAAAAGCTTCCTCCGAGCCGCATAAACTGGATTCGGCTCAATCAAGCATCCCCTCTCGTACGCCTCCCTCAAAAACACAGAATGTCTATGTCCTTTAGTTGACAAATAGAACATCCCTGGATGGTCCAAGAACAAATCCCTCACATTCAAATCAATTCCAAACCACTTCCTAAAATGACTAATCTTCTCCACCTCCACCATCTTCTCCACAGTCAAGCTCAAGAACTCGTGCACGATCCCTACCGCCCTTTTCTCCATTCTCATCACCCCATTTTTAGTTCTCTTAATTTCCCCCATCCTCATCTCCTCATACGGCCCGACATACGGCAATCTCTGCCATTCCTTAACTTTCACTTTGAAATCCTTCCTTAATCGCATCCCCGGTGGAAATCCATGTTTAAAGCTGTACTGTATCTCAGTCCTATCTAAACTGCAATCCTCTTTACAACACTCCATAATCCTCCACTTCTCAACAGCAGGAACCAAACAGTCCTTAAACTCTCCACTATCATTAAGCACCAGAAAATGAGTGTTGGGCTCATTTCCATCTTGGAGTGAGAAAACGTCGGAATTTCTCGAAATTACAGAGTCCTCGAAGTTATCAGGCAGCCCTAATTCTCTCCAGACCTTGAAAATGGCTCGAAGGGGCAGCTTTTTGGTGAGGGACATTGATAGAAGCTTGACCAATCGGGTTACGGCAAGTGGCAGGGAGTTTTCTATGGTCTCGGATTCTAGCCGGACGATTTTGAGAGCGGCGGGGGTGAGGGTGCAGAAGGGTTGGAGCTTAACGGGGTGATTGAAAATGTGGAAGATGTGGGGGTAATTGCGGAGGAAGGCGGCGGGGCCGCGGTTAAGGTGGAGCGTCTGGGAGAGGCGGTGGAGGAAATCGAGGGAGACGGAAGGTGGGGTGGAGTTCGAGGCGAGGATGAGATCTTGTATGGAGATGACTTTGAGGAGGTTTTTGTATTTCTCCATCAGCTTTTCGAAGGTGGGGTCTCGGGCTCTCGAAGCCACATATTCGGCGGAGGTGGTTTTCGTGCGGCGGAAGAGGGCGGCGGCGGGGCTGAGCTTTTTGAAGATTTGGGTCGCCATAGCCGGCGGCTGTGGCTGTGGGTCTTACTGACTGACTGGGAGATGGCATAAACCAGAAGCAAACAGACAGTAATTCGTTTTTGTTGCACAAAGTTTTTATTTGCTGTCAGTTTGGTATGTGAATATTCAAAACTGCTCAATTGATTTTGATCAACATTCCGCTAATCCATAGGAAATAATGGTTTAATAGCATGCCATGTGTTTTTAAATAGAATACCAAAAATCTATAAATTTGGACCAAGGAAATTTTTAACTATTATTAATCAGTTTCTAAATGATACCATAAAAATAATTTTAATCAAGAATATTGTTGGAGACAAAATTAACTTTTCTCAATATTTTGTATTTTTATTATTTCTCGCATTATTTCTCGCATTAACTATTATTAACCAGTATTATTAATCATTATTGGGCCGCATATATAGTTATCCGACCTACATGTCTCACTTTATCATATAAAGCTTGTAGAATTCATCAACTTATGTATAAAAGAGGTCACTCCTCTATTTGTAACTATTTCGCATTATTATGCATTAATCGCATTAGATTATTGTCTTTTTGCTTTGGAATTACCATACTTCTGGTAATGACTTGAGCGTCAAATGAGTCCCCCTAGGACAACTTCATGGTTCATCTAACGTTTGATGGTGTTGCATATAAGTTTCAATCCAAAAAAATACCAGCTAAATAGCTAATAATAAAAAGTTGGATCGTCATTTACTTGGATTGATCTGCCAATTTTAAGCAATATCATATACATATTTTGGACCAATTGTATGTACAATGATATAGCATATTAGCAACTTACAACAATGTAATTGCAAAGAAAAACTTACAATAATGTAAGCATTTATGTTATTCAAGGAAGTGACATGTATGCATTACGATTTACGAACTTAGGTAGTCTTATGGGACTACATTATGATCCTTTTATTTCAAAATGTATTTAATTTCTTATTCTAAGTATCTTAAATACACGTTAATTTCTTATTCTAAGTATCTTAAATACACGTTAAGTATCAATATATTTTACATATAGAGTGTTATTTTGAACACAAGATGTTACATAGGTTGGAATTGAAAATCTTATGTCTGTGGAACTTCATTGTGCCATGTATATATTAGCTATTTTTATTTATTTATTTAAATTAATAAAGTTTTATTTGTTTAATTATCCCATATATGCCTTGAGTTTAGTTTAAGGGAGTTTGTTAGAATTCAAGGGTCGAATTCTTAAGTTTTGCAGTGAGTGTTGTGCAGAGTGTTGGCAACACCTCTAGGTGTCACCCAGCGGAAACTTGAATTTTTCAGATTCTTTGTTTATTTTATCAATTAAGAAAAATAACCAAAGCATAAAAATGAGAATGAACACAGGGAATAAAAATTTGCACAAGTATAAAAATACTTGTGCGGCGCCACTAAGGCAAAAACAATGAAGTAGAATGTTGATTACACCAAATAAAGAACAAGACCAAGACTTCCCTATTGTACTTGATCTCTTAACTCAACATTCTACCGTAAACATAAGAGAACAACTATAACCTATCCCAGACTACAGATTGTCTCCCAAAACTACCAAGAAGATTTAACTTTCAAGAGGTGTTAAGAAAGGTGACGTCAACACCTAACGAACACACTTAGCACCTCTCCCTCTTCTTGTGAAAAACTTGGACTCTTTTTGTGAAAACTCAAATCTTATGCTCTGGAATCCGTGCCTTGCTTTGTGCAGTCTCCTTGCCCTTTTATAGAACGGCTGCATCCCTACAAAATAGGCCACACAACCAACTTTCAAGTTAAGGGGTTAGTGGGGGATTGAGAGATGTTGGTTCCTTGAAAGTAGGACACAATCCCCACTATCTCTCAACTCCCAAAAAGTGACTAAGTCTCCAAAATCATGTAATTGGGCCTGCAAATAATTAGTTTATTTTTGTTCTAGAAACTTGGCAAAATAACAAGATAACAACAAATTAAAATTATTAGAGTTTTGACTCAGTAGGTCAACTCTAACAATCTCCCCCTTTTTGCCAATTTCTGAACAAAACCTGCACAAAAACCTTAGACAAAATAATGTCTAAAATAACAGCCATACAAGCATATCCCAGGAATAAAAACAATCCATCCAAAGTAATCACAAATAGCAGAACCAAGATAAGAACTACTCCCCCTAAAACTCATCATAATAATAACTGTGAAAGCACCAGACTAAGAATAAGAGAAGTAGAACTACGCAAGTAATCATAGGAGGAATCAACCAAAAAACCATTCAAATACATGCTCCCCCTAAAACACACATAATCATCCAAAAGAAAAAAACAAGAACCAAGATAAGAAATCAGAGTTATGAGAGTACAATTATCCCAAAAGCATCCCAAAACAAAACATCAAATATCCAGCCAAACATGTCTTCAGAATACAGGGGAATGATCGGATTGATTGAAGGTGTTGCCAACGATATGGGCAACACCTTCATTGACACCTTCGAAGCACTTTGATTTCAGCAATCTCTGCACCTGCACTCCCCTGCTGCACCTACTTCTTCCTCTTCTCCCCTTGATCCTCGGCCCCCAAGCACTTTGAGCCTCCCGTTCCAACCTCGCTTGTTTTTGTGCCGTTGTCTCCCCCTTTTTGGGCGAAATTAACTTACTCGTTTCATCCCGAATACGAGTAAATATTTCAATCTGTGCAATGGCATTTTTTGCTGGAGTTCAAGAAGGTGAAGTGGAGCAGAGATAAATTCTTTGGGAGGCGGGAGGTGTGCCAGGAGGTGTGGTAACACCTCCCGCACACCTATAGGAAGGTCACGAATATGGGGTCCCTCAAGTAAATCGGTTTTGATGGGAATAGAAGAAGGCTCGAGAGGTGAACGATTCGTGATCTTTGAGTGGTATTCCTTGGGCTTTGAGAACGGAGAATTTGAGGGAAGGAAAGATTAAACTACCATATGTGCTTTTTCTTCTCAAAGCAAAATGGGAAATTAAGGAGAAAACATGCTCACCAAAATTTATGTGGACTCTCTACCAAGTTTAAAAATAAAATGCCCTTGGGCTTTAGTCACATGAGAGAATTATTCGAGGTAGGAATCCAATTAGCTATGGCCACTTTGTGAAGAACAAAGATATTTAGAAGTTAAGTGTGAAGAGTACAACTTAAGTGGAGCTTTTGGCCAATTTTTCAAAACATTTCAAAGTGAGCTCCTTTATAACTTCATCCTCATTTTCAAAAATTAATTCTCCTTCATCATTAGACAAACCAAGGTGGTTGTTAATGATTGAAGGTGTGAAGTTATAAAGTTTTCCCGTAGGTAAACTTTTCCAAATTTTGCCGAGTGTTTGTTGAAGGTATTCTTTAAAATGTTTGAATAAAATTCTCGAACAATACCATCAACAAACGGTTTAGCATGCATGGTAGTTTGCGAGAAAATGTCGATCTTCCGTAAATTGAACCAGGTTATATTTGGAAAAATCATCAAGATTAAGAGGTTTTTCAATAATGATATCCTTTTTGATGACAACTTCCCAAATTTCACTAGCTTTAATGGAAAGAAATTCGGAGGAGTGTGGATTACTTATCTCGATATCGAATCACTTGCCCGAGCTTGGGCAAATTCCTCACCATCTCCTCATCTATTTCTTCCATATTTTCATGTTGTCTTTGTGTGAGGTGTGGCAACACCTCCGGACACATTTCGATCGACCACTTTTGGACCTTAGTTCAAGAATAGGGATGTGCATTTCGGATCATCTTCCTCAACCTCTGTTTCGCTTTGTGGCCCCTTCTTCCGTGCTCTCATTTTCATCACTTACTTTTCTCCTCATACTCCGACTCGAGAATCGGAGGCATCACTACTCTCTTCAAAGATCATCCAAACCAGTTCAAAACTTCCTGCTCGGTGTTGCCGGGTGTTGGCATCACTGAGACACACCTCCGACACACATTAGCGAACAGTGGACTCGTCACCCTCACCCCCAATTTCCCCGGACACTGGTTTCAAAGGGTTGTCTTCTCCTCAACACTTCTCCGGTCATAGGGTCAACAAGTAGGACCTTCTTTTCAACATTAGAGGAGCGGAGAAGGAATTTTTGAGAATTTTTAAGAAGAAGATGACCCAACATTACCCGAGCCTCGAGATCGTTTCTTGGGTCGTGCGTATTAAAGAAGGGGTTTTCGTTGAAGTCGACGAGATCTTTTTGTGAATGGAGTGCCTAAAGGACCGAATGTTTGTTTGATGCTTTCCAAATCCGGTGGGTCATCAAAGATCCCGGATTTTCTTCGTGTCTGGAAGTTGGACCCCCCGAACATCGATTTCGGTGATTATAGGGACAATCGCCGAAGGCACGGCGGATCGGTCGTCTTAGGGTTTTCGTCCCTGTTTTTCTTGGTGCGGTCACACTGGAACACTCGAAGAAGGTGGCCCCATTTGAGCTCTCGCCCACTCACTTCTAATATCGATGGATCGACGCCATGGCGGTGGATTTTGTGGATTTTGGTGGTGAATAGGTGGATGATGGTGGATTTTGGGTGGTAGGTGACGGGTTGTAAGAAGATGATGGAATGGGTGTTTGTGTTGGGTTTAATGATGATGAAAGAGGTGGTGGGTTATTTTTAATTGGGCCAAAATGTTGGCAATATTTTCATCCTCCATTGAAAATCACGACTGTAGGGAAATAAAGAGGATCGAAAATCGGAAAAAATGATGTTACAAACACTTGAAATAAATCATAGTATTTATAAGCAATATAAAGACCGAAATAACTACCCACTAAGTGCGAGATATTTATCTCAAATTCCGGATATGTAACTCCCTAAATTCAACCCACTAACATTAAGCCCCTAAAATTTAGGATAATGGAGAGAAAAAAATAACCACCCCACGTAACCACCGAAAATCAATTTATAGGGACAAATCCACTTAATCAACTCGATTATGCCTAAAAATGAAAAAAAACGAAAAGAAGGAAAAAGAAAAAAATGCAGTCAAGCACACAAAAGCTGAAAAAAATACCACAAGGTGTTCACAGAAGGTGTTGGCCACATCTGGCTAAACACTTCCCAGTTTTCATCAAAACAATTTTCATGGCCATACATCAGATCTTTTAATGATTTTTCCTTGCACAAATTCAACCACATTTGAATCAATGTACACGCGTTTTTTTTTTTTCATACACACTTTTGTGTATTTTTCCTTTTTTTTTTTTCATATACACATTTTGTGTATTTTTTTCCAATTTTTTTTTTTTAAGTACACATAAGCTCTTAATTAACAAGTCATTGTTTCACATGGAACTAGATCACGTTAAATGTGAAAGATTCCTCAACTACTTTAATGACTATAATCACGAGCTAAGCTCATGTTTGAAAAACGTTACAATTTTCGCATGGGGCATGATCATACAAGAGATGAAAGACCCTCAACTACTTAGTAACAAACTTCAAAACAGAGGAGCTAAAAATGTACAAATATAAGGAAGAAAATGTGCAAGTACTTGTAGTGTATTCAATCCGATTTTTGGCCAAGAATAACTCGAATCAATCAAGAGGTTTCTGGATGGCACACCCAATTTGAAAACCCTGAAGATATTATGCACCATGCCTAAAACCTAAAAAAGAGAAAAACAAAAGAAAATAAAAGAAATAGGTGTTACGACAAGTGTCGTCACACCTCAGACCACACTTCACTGTTTCAGCACACAAAGACCAAGAGATTTCCGAAGACTGGAAAATCTCTCAAAATCCAACGATTTAGTGAGAATGTCAGCTATCTGATTTTCAGTGGAAACATGATCAATGTGAATCAAACCTTTCTCCACCAAATCCCGAATAAAATGGTGCCTTATGTCAATGTGTTTAGTTCGGGAATGTTGCACCGGATTTCTAGAGATATCTATAGACTTAAATTGTCACAATACATGGTCGGTATATCACTAGAAATACCATAATCATCAAGCATTTGCTTCATCCGGATAAGTTGGGCACAACATGAACCCGCCACATACTCGGACTCAAAGAAGAGAAAGAGAAAACACAACTCGCTTTCTACTATACCACGACACAAGATTGTTCCCGGATAAAAACATCCACCGAGAGGTACTCTTCATATCCTCTAAGTCACCCAAATCGAATCACTAAACCCCACCAAATTTGTGTTAGTGTCTTTAGTGTACCATAGCCCTAAATCGCCAGATCCACTCACATATTTGATTATTCGTTTAACAACATTCAAGTGAGTGATTTTAGGGTCGATTGTACCAGGGCACACACACAAACACTAAACATAAGATCGGCCGACTAGCGGTGAGGTAAAGTAGGCTCCTATCATGCCCTCGTATAAGGTGTTGTCAACACCTTCAGACACTTCATCCCTGCACAGCTTTTGACTAGTGTTCATGGGTGTTCTCATGTGCTTGCTGTTATCAAGACCAAATTTCTTAACCAGGTTTTTTGCATATTTACATTGTGAGACAAAAATACCATCAGGTAGTTGTCTAATTTGTAAACCTAGAAAGAAATTAAGTTCCCCAACCAAGCTCATTTCAAAAGTGGAAGACATTGAGTTCACAAAATCATCACGTAAAGAATCACAAGTAGAACCAAACACTATATCATCCACATAGACTTGAGCTATAGTCATATGGTGCCTATCTTTCTTAATGAACAAGGTTTTATCAACACCGCTCTTTTAAAACCAAATTGTACTAAGAAATCGCTAATCTTTCATACCAAGCCCTAGGGGCTTGTTTTAATCCATACAACGCCTTCTTAAGTTTAAAAACGAAATTAGGTTTGTGTGGATCTTGAAATCCTTTTGGCATTCTCGTACACTTCTTCATTTAACACGCCATTAAGAAAAGCACTTTTGACATCCATTTGGTACAACTTAAGATCAAGAGAGCAAGCAACACACAATAATAATCGAATAGACTCAAGGCAGCAACGGTGCGAACGTCTCATCGTAATCAACACCTTCTACTTGTGTGTAACCTGTGCAACTAGTCTAGCTTTGTTCCTAACAATGTTTCCATGTTCATCACTTTTATTCTTGAAAATCCATTTAGTGCCTATGACATTAACATTGTCGGACGTGGAACCAAGTCCCAAACATCATTTCTAATGAATTGGTTCAATTCCTCATGCATGGCATTAATCCGAATTCATCCTTAAGAGCTTCATTAATGTTCTTGGGCTCGATGTTTGACACAAAACAAGCAAAGACTTACCATCAAGCATGTAGAAGAGAAAAAGGAAGGTCTCACCATATCCCGTAGTTGATCTTTCCTTTCTCCTTGTTACGATATTATCGACACTTCTCCAATGACTTGAGTGGTTGGATGGTCTTTCCGGATCTTCCTCGAGGATCTCTTTGCACAGAACGAGATTCGATCGAGTTGACTTCACTTTCGAGCTTTTTTGCTTCACCGTATCCGGCCAAGGTGTTGGCGGGTGTGGTCTCACCTCCGGTAACACCACGAGAATCACAAACAACAGACGCAGGTTTTTGCGAGAATAATAAGTCAATCACATCGCAATGTTCTCATCCTCTCGACTTATTTCCTAAAATTGACAAATCATCAAAACGGCATTATGAGTTTCTTGAATTGTTCTAGTTCGAAGATTGTAAATCCGATAAGCATGGCTATTTTAGAATAACCAAGAAACATGCCTTTGTCACTTTTAGGATCAAACTTTCCCAAATTCTCCCTGTCATTCAAGATATAACGAGACACACCCAAACACATGGAAATACTTGAGATTAGGCTTCTTTCCATTTAAAATTTCATATGAAGTCATAGTAGAGCCGGTCTCAAGTACACACGGTTAGAAATGTGACATGCGATATTCAAAGCTTCGCCCAAAATCTTTTTGAAATATTTTTCGAGCACAACATTACTCGGGCCATCTCTTGCAAGGTTCATTCTTTCTTTCACCACCCCATTTTGTTGGGGTGTTATGGGAGCTGAAAATTCATGGAAAATTCCTTTCTTTTCACAAAAATTTGAAAATGAAATGTTCTCAAATTCTTTCCCATGATCGAAACGAATCCTTGCAATACTTGAATCGTGCATGTTACAAATTCTAGTGTAAAGTCTCTTAAAAGCCTCAAAGGTTTCGATTTTTCTTTCAAAAATTCAACCCAAGCAAATCTCGAAAAATCATCAACACACACATAAGTGTATTTATTCCCTCCTAAACTATCAACCTCAATGGGACCCATCAAATCCATATGAACGAGCTCAAAGCGTGTGTGGTATTGAAGTGTTGTCTCACCTGGTGAGACACCTGGTTTGTTTACCTTTCGACAAGGTTCACAAACATGAGTGACTTTACCATTGAAGGTAAGTTTGGGAATACCCTAATCGCTTCAAGATCGATTAATTTTTTTCAAATTTCGAAAATTGAGCGTGTCCAAGTTTTTGGTGCCAAAGAATGTTTTCATCAAAATCGACATGATGACATGTTTCATCTTTTCCAAGCAAATAACAATTATCAGTAGATCTAGTACCAGCCATTACACACGTATCATTGCTATCAAAGACAGAACAAGAGTCTTTATCAAACTTAACATGCAAATCATCATCGCACAATTGACTTATACTAATTAAATTAGCAAGTAAGCCATCAACATGAAAAACATTCTTGAGTTTAGGAAAACCTTTGACATTCAGAGTTCCTTTACCACTTATAATTCCCTTAGCACCACCACCAAACTTCACTCTTCCTCCATTCCACACTTCATAATCAGTTAAATGTGACTTGGTACCTGTCATGTGGCGTGAGCAGCCACTATCGAAATACCAAGTGCCTTCAACATTGGACTTGAGAGAAGTGTAAACAACAAGACAAGAATGGCTTTCAACATCTGTCTCACTCACTCCAGAAGAGTTACTGGAAAAATTTATCATTTTTCTTGAGGTGTCGTCTTTGTGTGTTGTGTCACTTAAACCACCCTTGACCTTTTTTCTTATCATTTTTGATTCTTTACAAAAAGGTCTAGTGTGCCAGGAGTTAGACAATAATGACAAACAAAATGACGCGTTTGGAAGAATTTTGAGTCCAACATATTCACGAGAATCGGTCAATTTTTGCTTTGTAGGTTTATCGGGCTTGAAGCCCAAACCACTTTTGTCAAACCTAGTTGTTTTCATAATTTCATCAACCACAATAGAGCTAGAATCAAACTGACTCACCCTTTTTTCGAAGATTACAAAGTTCGAGTTTTTGTTTGATCAAGTT
Source organism: Rehmannia glutinosa (assembly GCA_016081115.2). Taxonomy (NCBI): domain Eukaryota; kingdom Viridiplantae; phylum Streptophyta; class Magnoliopsida; order Lamiales; family Orobanchaceae; genus Rehmannia; species Rehmannia glutinosa. The sequence continues at coordinate 47,217 of JABTTQ020001876.1, forward strand.
CTTTATCCTTCTTAGTCAAAAAGAACTTCCAATTTTGAGGACTGAAGCTTTTAAATCTTCATTTTCTTTGAGGAAAACGTCATTTTCAAGTTTTATTTGGGACAAACTTTCTACAAGTTCTTTGTTTTTAATAATCAAATCGTGATCTTGATTATCAAAATCAAAGAGCTCGAGGAAGTGTCCTGGTCCAACATTATGAGACGATTCAAAAGAGTACGATCTTCTTCGGATTCTCGAGGTGTCGCCAGGTGTTGTATCGGGTGATACGACACTTCCGTAACACTTCCGGAACTTCCAGCACGATGCACACTTTCGCACATAGTAAACAAGCCTTGATTGAGCTTCTTCTTCCTCCACCTTTTTCAAAGATCGATGTCATCATCACTTAGGGAAACACATACGTTCATCCCACGTTCCTAAGTGTGTTGGGCGAGTCAGTTGGCATAGTGACCAAACCCCTTACATGCTCGACATTGGATTCTATCCATTTCTTTTGGTTTAAAGAATGGATTCTCAAAGGTCCGATCATCTTCTTCATGGGAGTAGGAGTTCCAAAGATTAATAGGTTTCTTGGCTTGAATCCTCTGTTGTTGAAAGGAGTTTTGGAATCTTTGCCCTTGTTTAATTTTTGAATACATTGTTGAACCTTTCTTGTCAACATTGCAATGGTTTCTTCACCAAGTTCTCAATCTTCCATTTCCTTGATGAAGTGTTCCATTACTGATGTTGGCATCACTTTGGGCATCACCCGTAGCTTCCCGCCACATGAAAAACTATGCTTTTTCCTTTTCTTCTCGTCTCATATTCCTCCTGTTGAGCCAAGTTCACTCAAAAAGTGCGCAAAATACCCATGAGTTCATCAAGGACGTAGAGTCTCCGTGTTCTTGGTTTCCTCAATGGTGTAGATTTTGACATTAAATTTCTTAGGAAGTGATCTCATGACTTTAGATACAAGTCTTTCGTTCTCGATTGGATCTCCCAGCCGTGCTTCATTAGCAATCTCACAAATTCTAGCATTGTAAGATGAAATGGTTTCATCTTCCTCCATTCGTAGATGTACAAATTGAGTTGCAAGGAGTCTCATTTGGTTCTACGAACACCCCCGTGTACCTTCACAACGCATGCGGTGCAGAGCATCCCACGCATCTTTCGGGCATCGAGTTACGTTTGAGATTACTTTGAAGAGAGTCATATCCACAAAGACTAAAAATGGCGTTCAAAGCTTTGGAATTGAAACGGCCAATTGAATCTCATCATTCGTCCATCTATCTCTCTTTTCGGAACATAATCACCATCAAGATCTATGATTCTTGGAGAGTCCATCCAACCAGGATATTCCTCCATGCGCGCTCATCAATCGACTTTATGTAGGCCTCATCTTAACTTTCCAATAGGAGTAGTTCGTTCCATCGAGAACGGGGGACGAACCATCGAAATTCCTGACCATCCATCGAAAAACACCGCAAAAACAAACAGGATCTCACTTAGTAGTATCAAGTGTGAAGCTCGATACCAATTGTTAGAATTCAAGGGTCGAATTCTTAAGTTTTGCAGTGAGTGTTGTCTGAGTGTTGGCAACACCTCTAGGTGTCACCCAAGTGGAAACTTGAATTTTTTTGATTCTTTGTTTATTTTATCAATTAAGAAAAATAACCAAAGCATAAAAATGAGAATGAACACAGGGGAATAAAAATTTGCACAAGTATAAAAATACTTGTGCGGCGCCACTAAGGCAAAAACAATGAAGTAGAATGTTGATTACACCAAATAAAGAACAAGACCAAGACTTCCCTATCAGACTTGATCTCTTAACTCAACCTTCTACCGTAAACATAAGAGAACAACTATAACTTTATCCTGCACTACTGATTGTCTCCCAAAACTACCAAGAAGATTTAACTTTCAAGAGGTGTTAAGAAGGTGGCGTCAACACCTAACGAACACACTTAGCACCTCTCCCTCTTCTTGTGAAAAACTTGGACTCTTTTTGTGAAAACTCAAATCTTATGCTCGGAATCCGTGCACTTGCTTTGTGCGGTCTCTCGCTTTTATAGAACGGCCGCATCCCTACAAAATAGGCCACACAACCAACTTTCAAGTTAAGGGGTTAGTGGGGGATTGAGAGATGTTGGTTCTTGAAAGAGGACACAATCCCCACTATCTCTCAACTCCCAAAACAGTGAAACTAAGTCTCCAAAATCATGTAATTGGGCCTGCAAATAATTAGTTTATTTTTGTTCTAGAAATTTGGCAAAATAACAAGATAACAACAAATTAAAATTATTAGAGTTTTGACTCAGTAGGTCAACTCTAACAGAGTTAAATTTTAGTTAATTCAAAACTATTATTAATAGTAGTCATTTGTCACTTTAATTTCTAAGTTTTGTATTATAAAAGTTATCCAATACTATTTTTACAAAAACAGTATAACTCATACTCATAGGCTCATACTTTGAATTAGATAGTCATTTTCCAAAAAAAAAAAAAAAAAAAAAAAACAGTAAATTAAAAAAAAAGTGTATTGCTTACAATTAGGGGTGTAAATGAGTCGAGTTGAGCCGAAGATAATGTTGTTTAAGCTATTTGAATTTTAATCGGGCTTCAAAAATTATGTTGAACTTGGTTTGATTATTAATCAAATCGAGCTCGAACGAGCTTTAGTCGAGCTGAACACAAATCTAGCTCGAATAACTTGATATTTTTACACATATTTTATTTATTTTTTATAATCTAGTCGAGCTCGAGCCGAACTTTACATCATATCAAATGAAACAATGTGTTCAAACTTAGTTTGTTATGTTAACCATTAGAGTTACCATAATAGCTTTTAACGATCGATCTCAAATCGAATATCGACTAATTTTTGTTCGTTTTTCAGCAATAAATGTTATCAGGGTGGGTCAAATTTCACAAGTCTGATTCAATCAAATTATCAAAAATCTCAACTCAACCCCTCGAATAGCTTTCTTCACCAGTGCGGAGTGCGGACTCGTTGCTCGTCCACCGATGGTTTGGGGACTCTTTCCCGTCGACCCACTTCCAGGTATTCATCATACTATTCCGAGATGATGACTCATTCACAGTTACGTTTGAAAAAATCCAGTTCCTCAACTGGAATATGAACGAACACCTTGTATTAAAGAGCTTCTATTCTTGAATACCAGCGATGAACAATAGTACACCAACCTTTTTCCCGATTGCTCTCGAGGGTTTTATATTACTGTCATTTAGATGACTCGCTGATTTTTTTTTTTACTTTGATGGAACAATTTGCTGTAAGAAGTTAATATCTTTCACAATCCATACAGAGATATTGATAGAAAAAGAGGCAAAGAAAGGAAGAAGGAGAAAATGGGATTCAAAGATGAACTTTCCAATATCACATGGCATTGTTGTTGTTCCTAACTGTATGAATTTGCTGATGTGTTCTTCAGCTTGTAACTGTGACAGCAGGGTTTTAACTTCAAATTGCAGAGCGGGTGGCTCTATAGGAAGCCATGGCATTGCCGAATGTGTCTTCAAAGTGTTTCTTGAGTCATTTTTAGCGAGAAAACTCAAATACATGCCCTTATTTTTAAGATTTAACACATACCCTTCAAAAATTCGTCAAAAACTCATATTCATGAATTTCTGTAGTACTTGTAATCCAAAGATTACTCTTGGTTAATGGATGAATAAGTGTAACACATGCTTGGTCATTCATTGTTCAAACAACTTTACTCCCTTTTTCAAGAAATCGGTTTTTGTTTCTGATCATCTCATCAAACATCTGTTCTCAAGCATGACACCCTCCTCGATGGAAAAATCATCCTCAAAAGCAGCTCATGTATTCAAGAATTTCAGTAGCACTTGTAATCCAAAGATTACTCTTGGTTAATGGATGAATAAGTGAAAACATGCTTGGACATTTATATATCAAACAGCTTTTCCCCCTTTTTCAAGAAATCACTTTTTTTTGTTTCTGATCATTTCATCAAAAACCTGTTCTCAATCATGACACCCTCCTCAATGGAAAAATAATCATCAAAAGCAGCTACTTTGAATTTCTCCTGAAGCAATATTAGATTTGCTGCAAGTTTTTATTTTTCACCATCAGATAGATTGCTGTCTCAATTTCTTTGTGATTCTTTTTGAACTTCTGATATCACTACTTCACTAATTTGCTTCTCTGTCATAATTAAAAGATAGCATTTGAGGCTATCTTAAAATCTTTGTTGGTATGATTGTATATATCATAACTTTTACTTTGGACACAATTCTGACACAGATGCACAAACATGTTACATGTAGTTGAAGACAAAATTTGCAAAACATTTAATGCTTCTTGTACTTTTCTGGAGCCAAAGAAGATCTTCTATTATGAAAACATGAAGAGCTACCATCCTATTTCTTTATTATGAGAGACTGATTTTCGCTCATAATATTAAAGATATGGGCCTATCTTACCGATTATAGTTCTTATATTACTACAGCCGCAACTTGATCAAACTAATACATGTCAAGTGCTTTGTATTTTTTATTGAAGGAATGAGCTCTACTGATGTTTCAAGTATTCTGTCTTTGGCAGGTGAACATGAATATTATATTTTCAGAAAAGGAACATACAAAGTGGGCCGAAAAGGTATTGTTAATTGTAGTTTATTTGTTAATTCGTCTGCCATAGATGTGGCTTTCACAAAAGCTATACGTGATGTGCAAGAAAGTGCATATTGTTGACGTGTAACATAATGTGTTTGCATAGTTGATTGATGGTGATTTTGAGGCCATATGCATAGCTAGTGGGTACAACCATACAGATCTGATAGCCATCTAGCTGTCATCTCCCTCTAATCCATTACAATGTTGCTAAGCGGACAAGTTGGAGGAAAAAAGTTGAAAATTATTCCTTTCATAACAATTTTTCTATTAATTTACTCGCAATTTGACTAAATTATAAATAAGGCTCAATGGTAGTTCACATCCACAAGAGTATGAAATTCATACTCTGTCCTATAAAGGCTAAAGGATTTATACAATTGTTGGGTTCACTTTCAACCTGCCGAGATGCCTTCGCTTGAGCATTTAAAGATCATACTTGAAGTTTAGATTGTAGCTTGATTGATCAGCTTAGTTGAAATGAAAAACTGAAAAAAAGTGCTGCAATGTCCTCCATTATTTACGAGTGGAGTGTATAAGCTGCCTACAAGTAACTAAGGATCTATGTATCTTTTTGCTTGACCTATATAAGTGGTGCAGTTTCTTGGTTGGTCGAAAAATATTTAGTCTGAGGCTTTTCTGTTTTCACATTTATACAAAATGTAAAGCAATTTCAGAAGTGACGGACTCGATTTCATGCATTGTGGCTCACACTGAGCTGCTTGTATGACGTTCTTCCATTAGTAGGAAAATTAAATTGACAGTTTATATAAGTTGTTGGAGAGCACACAGATGTTGGAAAAAAGAAAAAAGCAAATACTTATGAGACCTAGGCACCAATCGACACTTTGAGAGATTGCTCTCTTCTATGCTATCAGATGTAATATTACCTTCCATCATCTGCCATTCTTTCAGATCTTCTCAGTTGAACCAGCTTTAATGCTGTATTTGACTTCTCCTTTGAGTAGATATCATTTCATGTAGAATTCTCTTTTCTAGGTCAAGGTCTTGTGGCACTCATACCATATGTTTCTTATTATGTGTTTAGCTGGACATATGGAAATTTTCTTCATTGAAAAAGTGTTGCAATAAGCTGGACACCAGGTTGGAAAATATGTTAAGTGGAAAACAATGGTGAATCCTGACCTAGCTGGCCAAGAAACTCTCTTAGACTTGGAAAATATGGGAATTCTACTTGTTAAGGAATTTCTATTACTCATATTAGGCGTTATACTTTTTGTCCTGTATTTGATAATGTCTAAGGGTATGACTGTGTTTCCTGGAAGAATTTTGCCGCCCATGTTCTGATTAACATATCCCTTTCCGCTCCTGATTATGTGTTACTGTAAGCGTAGTGTCTGGGGATGTGGTAATTCTAAAGCAATATGCTCTTCTAATGTGTAATCAATGTATATTTAGTCTTTTATCTTCTGATATTAAATGTCAAAATTGTGTAGGATGTGATATAATCATTAATAAAGACAAGGGAGTATCAAGGGTACATGCAGAAATCATTATAGATGAAATGATTTGCATGGATCATTTACAAAAGAGGCATTTAACTAATTCTTCCAAAGTTCGTATAAGAGACTGCTCCAAGTACGGAACCTTTATAAACCAAAATCTGGGTTCTAAGGAAAAAGTTCACGAATTTCCCAATAAAGAAACAATGCTGAAGGATGGGGACCTGGTTGCATTTGGAACTGGAAATGCAAAATATAGGTAATGCCATGCTTTTTCTTTTTATTCTCAATGGCATTTTATTAATTTCATGCTTGATTTTATAAATAACTTAAGAATAATACTCATACAATAAACTTACATGTTGCACATGTTCCCCATGTGACAGGTTTTCTTTTGTTCCCCTTGTATTTTTTGCGTCCTCATCCAAGCCTTCAAAAATGAATCAACTGAAAGGCAAGATGTCGTTGATTGGTGAGTAGTGTTTTTGAATCATTTTTTGGTTAACGTGAAGGTTACTATGCATTTTATATTATGTAATTACATGTTATACACGGTCCATTTACTATTGCCATTATTTTTATTTGAGGATCCCAAGAAAGCCATACATGAAAAGGCCACCTTGTCCATCGTCTTAGTTGTATATGTACTCAATTGTTTGCTTTCTTTTTGTAAAATCCCGTAAAAATTGGTAAATCTATTTTGTAATACTTGTTGGTGGAGCTTTTGTTAAAAAAATTTAGGATTGCTAAAAAAATTATTTGCCTTAAAAATCTTGGTGATTCAAGCATAAACAATCCATTAATCGATTTCACTGAAATTTTTAGGGGAACATAAAATTATGTCATACTTAGACTTAAATACTCTCTCTCTCTCTCTCTCTCTCTCTCTCTCTCTCTCTCTAATCAATCCATTAATCGATCTCACAAATATTTTTATGGGAATGTAAATTTACTTGTGTCATACTTAGACTTGAATACTCCCCCCACCCCCAAAGGATTATTCTGTGCAGGGGTTTGGAGGGAAGTAGAAATGTGGAGGTAGGATGGTCTTGTTTGGTTTTGGTTGAGTTGAGATAATCATTGATATATTCAGCATGCAGGTGCCAGTGTTACTCAAACTTGGACTTCTAAATGCACGCATATGGTCATTGATGACATCATTTCTATCAACGATGATATTATTGATGCTATAGTGGCTGGAAAACCCCTTGTCACATTTAGCTGGATAGAGGTATATCTGCACCCATAGTCCTTGATCTGGATGAGAAAACCCTGTTCTCATGTGCATCCTCATCCACAATACAATATGCGCACAACCACTTACGACGATGTTCTACTTGTGATGCTAATGTTCAAAATACACTGCTTTTATCTGCATACCTTTTTATCACGGCATCCTGAAAAATAGCCAGAGTAAAGTTTAATATTTATGTTATTCTGTTGGATATCATGGAACTTTTGCTAATATTTGCACAAAGTATCCACAACATTGAGTGTTTATGTATGTTCAGAAGAAAATATGAAGCTTGGCCTGCTTGAACAAGTAATCAACTCCATATTAGCTTTAGTGATGGTTCACCTGACATATGGACTTTCTCCAAGGCAACATCTTCAAATTTTAAAAGGATGTAATAAATGTACTAGATGTTATCGAAAAGATAAATTCGTACTTTTAGCAATGCATTCTCTCTCTCTCTAGTCCATCTCTTATTTCTGTATATATTGGTGTGCATTAATTCTCTCGCTAGCATACTGACATGCTCATAATATGTTCTTATATGTACGTAGAACTAAAGGGGTTATAAGGGTATAGCAGAACTCGAAGCACGTTACGAATTCCTTTATAAAATATGATTTAGATGATTTATTGATTCTTAGATAGAAAAGGCAAAGAAAAAAGACAAAATATGAAGAAGATTCTTCATATTGCTCATGTTTTCTTGTCAAACATGTGCCCTAAAGCTGGGCGCTTATCAACTACAGTTAAGTAAATAATTATCATAAACTGTGTTTCTGAACATCCAATACAGAATGGAGACTCAACTATTTTGTTGATGATTTTTGACTTTTCGTGTTCTATAGAGATAGTCTTTGACAGAATCGAGTAGTAAACAGGAGATCCTGGTTGTGCCAAACACGAGGAGGATAATGCTTTGTTGTGTTGACTGTTTTGTTGATCTTTGTCTTGTCAGAATATGGAGAATATCTTCTCCTTACTCCTTAGGCATATGGAAAAAAGATGTGGAATTTTTACTATTTCCTTCTGGACTTTCTTTTATCTAGAACAAATAAACTAGTCTTTTGTGAATTATGTAAAAATTTTAGTGGGAAGTAGCTGAGTTCTTGTTTAGGAAATTCAGAAAAGCTAGCTATTCAATCACTAGTAGTCGTAGTAGGTAAATGTAGGTAAGGAGGGATGCGTCCTAGAAATTGGATTTCACAGCATGGTGATGGCAATATCTACTTGTTTGATTTGTTCAATTGAAGTTTTAGTGTGTAGTGAGGTGCAGTAGCTGAGTTCTTGTTCTGGAAATTCAGAAAAATAACTATCAGTTTGAGTAGGTTAAGAGGGTTGTGTGCATGAATAAATTGTTTGTTCAGTAACAGTAGCTGAGTCTAAGAAGGTTAAGAGGGTTGTGTGCACTTATCAACTCAGTTCTCACATACATGCAAACGGGCAATAAATATATGCACAAATTGTTCAATTGCATTTCTTATGTGACTTGCACATCTCTGTTGGAGTGCTTATTGTTGTTGGATTTGCAGACAAGGTCATGGCATGCGGATCGTGCATCTTTAATTTATATCATATCTTTATTTTTTAACCTGCTTCTTTGATTGATTTATCATATTGGTAAAGAACCAATTCATTTGGCTTTTCAGTGTTACGTATTTACTAGTTATTGTTGACTTGTGTTCAGGTAATATCAGGAAAAACTATTTGCACTGAAATACCCAACTCTCTCTTGTGAGTATTCTCTTCATTGAGGAAACTTGTAATGCACACTTTGGTGGAAGTCTGCCTTTTCTGGTTGGTTAAGAGATGCTTACTTTCTCTATCAGGCATGCTCCAGCTTTAGTATTAGAAGGGGTATCTCTCAAAGTCGCTGACCCACAATCTCGAAAACAGTGTTTAAAAGGATACACTTTTCTGTTGGTGTCCATACAGAAGGTGATACTTTGGGCTCTTTCAGATTCCATTTTGTTAGAGACATATTTGCATCAACATACGTGTGTGTGCATACATGTACATCTACATATGAGAAAACCATAAGATAGATGAATCCTGGTGTTTGTATACATTGTACAGTTGGCACGCATAATGGCATGGTATATCTGTTAACACATTATTGTTAAAACTTTATTGTTACAATGGCTCTCTTATTGAGATACAAGTTGTTGCATACCGGTAGTCTGATCGATACTACAAATAAGAGCCTGTTTAGAACATTTTTCTGGAATGTTTCTTTCGAAAAAAAATGTTCCCCATTACTCTTTTTACTTATTCACTTAGATTTGGACATGTTGCTCGAACGTGGTATACTCTGAGAATTGGTTATGATGCTATTTTAGTTTATTTCCAGATCCCTTTTTTTCTCTTTTTTCAGTTCGAGTATGTGCTTGTGTTAATCATTTTCTGATTTTTTTTTTTTTTTGAAAAGCTCAGTATCTTCAAAGCAGGCAGACATATTGTATGATCCTCTTCCAAAATCTAAACTATATTTTTCAAAAGCCTACATCCTACTTGTGGAAAACAAGGTTCCGCTTTTAGAGAACACTCTTTATTTTACATTTTAAGACAAATAAACCAAACAAATTTACTCAAAGTCAAATGCCAATTCAATCTGCCAACTTAGTTAAACAAAATTCGCAACTTTAAATACAAATTCATTTCACAAATTCCTGAAAGGAATCTTTTAAAAATATTCACACAATGAAAATGAATTCGAAAATAGCCTTGTGTTTTTTGTTTTTTGTTTTTTTCTGTTTCTCTGTCAAACTGTTTTCAGTTCCTCAATTTTTCTGAGGAAAGAACTGTTAAATTTTTCTATGCATCGACATGCCTACACATATGTACCAAAGAACGGAAAATTCTCTTTAGAAATGCCATGAATATGATTATTTTTAGTATTTAAACAGATTTTGATTGCTTTTAAGCCTATTGCTGCTGTTGCCACTTGTGAATTGGTCGAGATGATCTTTTGGAAGTTGTGAAAGCATATTGATAATATTATCCTGCACTCTCATTCCCTGCTTCCTTTCCCCTTTATTCCTGGCAGTATAAGTTTAAGGAAAAGTTGCAGTTGCTGTTGGATGTAGGAGGTGCAAAAGCTGTTTATGTCGAAACTCCTGATTCATGTAGCCAGGTGTGTCATATCTCTCTTTCTTCTTTATCTTCATCAATAAATCATGTTAATGTAATTACATGCATGAACAAATAATGTCTCATGCAATCTGCTGTTGCAAGTCTCTGGTGTGTTAAAAGGACCCAATTATCCGGAAAATGGTTCGTCATCAAAATGCCTTCAAACCTTCATCATGACTGAATAAAAGTGCACAGTTTTGCATATGTGTGAAGGGAAAACCTTTTAGCTCCAAAGCAAATCCACTAATATTTCTTTATCAGAAAGCATCTGTTGATAACTTGATATACATGAAAAGTCTTTACGGCATGTTAATAGGCAATATAGCAGTAGCCATGTGCTAATTTGTTGGATGTTATCTTCATGAAAGTCATGGACAGAATACCAATTGCTACAGTCAGTAGTGGTTTGGCTACTGTCACGATCATCAACTAGGATGTGCCTGCAGACGATTCATAGCTTCCGGACTTCAACTCATTTAAATCTTGGAAGACCTTTCCCTTACAATTTTTAACCGGTTTTTTTTTTTTCTTTTCTGAAGAGCTTCTTAATTATGCAGTGTGGACTCATCTTTTTTTTTTTTTTTAAATAAAAAAATTTCCTTGTCTGATGAAATAGCTGTGTTTTGGCTCTGTACTATTTTATGGGAGTGTGAGTTCGATGGAAAGGAAAGATGAAGTATAGTAACTTGAGAGGAGGGACATAATCCAACTAAAGAGATGGTTCTTGTCTCTTCCACTATTATTGAACCACAATATTTGGGCTAAACTTCTCTCTTGAATTGGATTTGGGCCTCTTCTGCGCACTTGTCATGCAGAAATGCTCTTTAATACATGTCTTTAGAAGTACCATAAAGTTGGATGACGAGACAACTGAACTGTCACTTGCAAGAGGCAGCAGTTCTAAATGGGATAGTGATTGACAAGCCAGAGAAAAAGTTGTTTTGATGCTTGCATAGGCTTTATGGATTTAATATCCCTAATAAAGTTGTGAATTTTGTTATTTCTATGCTCGAATAACACATGGGGTACATATTCTCAATTGCGTGGTTTGGTAACCGAACAGATGGTTGGTCTTATAAATGCTGACGTTTTATCTGAACTTTCATATGGATCACTTGCCTTGCCTTCTCATTAAGTTAACTGGATGTGGTCTTTGTAGAATCCAGGAGACAATCTGGTGTGTGTCATGCCTGGTGGATTGACAAGCAGCACCGGAAGTTTTAATAAATTCAATTCGTTGCCTAAGGTGAATGAGATGGAACTAATTTCAGCAGTTGTTTCTGGACATCTAGATCCTTCAGTTATGGCATCAGCCCCTGGTAAGTGCTTTGCACCGTACTAGTATGCCTGAATTTGTTTCTTTTAGTGGAACAGAATGGTGTTATTTTGTAGCACCTAGGAGTGCCCATGTGATATAAGGAAAGAGAGTATTATAAGGACAAAGGAGTATATTTTTGCTTATAACTTTCACAAACATATAGCTGTCAAGATTCGGGAAAGTGAACGGGTGTGGGAGAAGTGAACGAGAGTGCAAGCAAGCTCCGACATATAACTTGTGGAAAATAAGTTGCCAGGCCTCAGATATCAAAATATCCTTGTAATACCTAAACCATTGAATGTACCATCAGCGACTTTCTCGTGTGGGTAATCTGATTTGAGTTTATGGAACAGAGTTGGAATAAATTTTAGGGATAATTACAAAAACACCCCTGAGGTTTGGGTTAATTACAAAAAAAAATCCTTCAGGTTTCGCTTTGTCTTAAATTTAAGGGGGGTAACTGTAATATTTTTGCAAATGTCAGGGTTTTTTTTGAAATGTTTTCAAAAATAACGGGGAAAAATGTAAGACGAAATCAAACCTCAAGGTTTTTTTTGTAATTTTCAAAGAACTCTGGTTTTTTTTTTGTAATTAGCCCAAACCTTAGTGGTGTTTTTGTAATTGTCCTAAATTTTAAGTATCACACTATTTTGACAGCTTTATCTGAGCAACTAGAATGCAGATGAGATGGGTAAATTAATTTACTCATATAATTGTCTTTTTGCAGTGCTGGTTACATCCTCATGCTCCACAGATGAGACAGTGGTGGCAGATTCTGATGTAGAATTGGAAACTGCCACATCGATTCGCACATCCGTGGCAATTGATTTAGTGGAATCCGCTGAAGATGAATGCGAGAGAAAGATAGAAATCCACATGGAGGAATCTTCCGAAAAATTTTGCAAAGCAGAAAACATTGTTCATATTGTAGAATCTAACGAGCACGACAGTGGAGGGAGTTCAGTTGCATTGAAAACCTCTGAACATGGGAGCCAAGGATTTGTACCTCCTAATCGAGATACTTTAAAGCCTGATAGTCCTTGCCGGATTGCTGTCAAGTCTGACGGTGAATATATCACTTCGTCTAGGAACAGAGATGAAGATAATGTGACAAGAAAGGATAAGGGTCATGCATCTGAAAGCGAGAATCTTGATATAATATACAGCCAAAATCTAATTGTTCGAGAGTCTAATATACCACAACCTGGTCCGTCTTCGATAAATGGTGCAGCTATAAACTTCAAGCGTTTCAGGAAGGTAATAATGACTTAGGTTTTCAATCTTTATTGTTACATGATTAATACGAGCCAAATATTTAGCCGCTGTACGCTATGTTAGTTGTTTCCGAAAACTAACACATCACTTTTATTTCTGCCCCCCACCCTTTCCCTATTCTGTTCTTATGCATGCCCCACAAACTCGCATGCATGCAATCGCACCCATTGCACAGAGGGATGGATCCATGAATTTTTTATAATGGGGGCACAAAACAATTGCATTAATAAAACTACTTCAAAAACAACTAGTGGGGGCACACTTTTTTTTAAACCTAATTAATAGCTTTTAAAAATAAATAATAAATAGTAAAAATATTACATTATAAACAATTAGTATGGCACACTTTATTTTTTAGACATAATTAATATACAATTTTTAAAAATAGAAACTAAATATTAAAAGGACAAAAAAAAAAGTTACGGGGGTACGTGCCCCCATAAAGGCAATGTGCATCCATCCTTGCATGCACATATGTTCAGAATGTAATTTTCAGTTACATCTGATTCTTTTTTCCTTCGCTTTTGGGTGATTTATTCGTTACATATAGCTGATCGTGATGTTTTATTAGATGAGTGCTCCGTCGGGAAACAGCTTCAGCAACCTTATTCCATTTGCAAAGCACCCATATGAGTATGGTTCAATTCTCCTCTTCTTTTCTGCTTCTCTAGTCTTTCTCGTGTTAAAAATTTATTATTATCTGAATGCATGTTCCGCCTTTCTTAGGGCGTCTGACTATGGGAATGAAGATGTGGCTGAAGCCGTAAAAGAAGAGAAAAAGCGAAAACAGATGGAAGCCATTGCAGATGACTTATTTAACCATGAGAAGGTCTGTAAAATGGCATATCATGTTTTCTGAAATTAAATAAGAAATAAGTGGAAAAAATATTCACCGATGTGGTTATGTGATCCAGGGGAAAAAGCGCGGTGCAACTGGTTCTCTTCGTGGGCTTTTTGCTCATGGTTAGTTGAGAGGTATGCAGATATCAAGAACCCTGCATGTGTAAATATGTATGCTATTAGTAACTGCTGTCAAAGACCTTTGTTTTTTGTATTAGAGGGAGAAAAATTTCTGCTGTGTGCCTTGTCTTAAGTCTCATTTATTGGTTGAGTTTTTGCTCGGTGCTAATGATAGTCACACAGGGTGTAAATGAATCGAGTAGTGGCCGAGCGGCCCGAGCATAGTATTATTGTCTAAGCTTGTTTGAATTTCTATTGAGCTTCGAAAATTGTGTTTGAGTTTTGTTTGATTATGAATCGAATGGAGCTTGAACGAGCTTTAGTCGAGCCGAGCACGAATTGAGCTCGAGTAGTTTGATATTTTTACACATTATGTTCTTTCTTTGCTAATCGAGTCCAGCTCGAGCGAATTTTACTTATTATTAAAAAATGTGTTCTAAGCTTGGTTCGTAATGCTAACGAACCGAGCTCAAACGAGATTTTAACGATCGATCTCGTGTCGAGTATCGAGTAATTTGGTTCTTTTTTCAGCCCTCGTCAAACTATCAGTTCACTTATAAAAATTCGGGAGTCTCAGACTGACTCATGAGTTGGTCTGCTTTGATGATCAGGTAGGCATATATAGGAAACCTTCTTTTCCTGGTAAACATATTTCTTTTGGAATTTTTTTTTATTTTTATTTTTTGGAGATGAGAACTTTGATTTTTTGTGCTATGAAGAATGATATAATGTTGAGAAAGCAACTGCGTGCTTTTTAGTTATTTCACTTATGCTGTCTTGAACCTAGAGCTGTCAATTTCGGTCGGCCCGACGAACCTGCATTTTACTGGGCTGGGCTTTAATATCCTAGGTCCAAAATGTCGGGCCTCAAAAGCCCGGCCCAGGTGGCCCGCCTGACGGACCAACACTTTTAGTGTATTTTCATTGGCTGGACTGACCCCCCAAATTGGCGACCCGATCACCTTTTTGGGCTGGCACGATTTTTTTTTTGCAAAGCCCGGTGGGCTGGGCCGGGGCCTTTGACAGCTCTACTTGAACCTATGGGGAACCTTTGAAAGTTGTTTAGCCCCGTTATGTGAACTAGACAAAATCCGAAAGTCCAAATCCCATGTGTTGCCATTTATTTATTTGTGAGAGGATTGTAAATATGGCTGGATTACTTATATTAAGGGAATTAACTACCTAAGTAGACATACATATATTACAATTTAAAAATTGATGTGGTTAACATTTTTATAGAAGATATAAAAATGAGTAACCTATGTGTCTTTAGTTCAACCACCCCCACCCCGATTTATGATGCCATTTATTTATTTATTTTGTGAAAAGATCATGATACTAAAATTTGCATACGTATCTCAATTTTTTTTTTTTTGTCATGTTGGAATGTACATGTCCATTTGAATATTGGGCTAATATGACATAAAACGTGCTGAGAAAATATGATAAAAGATATGTTTGTCTTAGTGTGGACACTACTCTCCCTAACGTCAGATGTATTAATACTATGCCTTGAAAGTCAAACACCTTTTGGTAATTTCAGCATCACAAAACCTCTAATTTCCAAATTGCTAAAATTGTTTTTACTTAGTCCCACCAATGGACGCGGCGTAGCATGACTTTTTAGTTAAACTGCCATTATTTTAACTATGGAACCTTCTATAAAATTTTAGGTAAAACTGAAAATTTTAATAACTTTGTATCCAAATTTGTACAAGTGAATTAGTTCAAAAAAAATTATGTCACTTTATAGATATAAATGCATCATCTTCAATTCTTGGGTTATTTTTTTTAAAAAAAATAATTACGATCAACAATTTAAGAAAAAAAAAACTAAAATATCTGTACATAACATGAAGCTTTAGATGTATTTATGATCGTTAACTCGTATTCGTAGGCTTTAATTATAACATAAGGCTGCATAATCCAACAAGCAACATTTTAAAAACATGATTTAACTACTACAATTGTACTATTCAATAGCTTATATTTTTTAATTCCAACGGTTCAAATCAAGTAAATAAGAAATACTTTTTATGATGTATCACCCCACAAGCCAAATAATACATCATTCAATTTTTTTCGAAGCAATAATAATACATAATTCATAAACATAAGAAAAAAGTTTATTGACTGGACTATGATATACTTTTTTTTAATCCAAGACTATGATATACCTAGATATTTATTTCTTGTATAATTATTGCCACAACGCGTCTATATTTGACCTAAATTATATTGGACGAGTTTCTAACTATCACATTAAATTAGTCATACTTTAGGCTTATTAGTTATTATCAAAAGGATCCATTTGAATTCCCATAGTGTAAAACTTCCCAAGATGCTGACTCTTCACCCTCTAACACTTAAAGTCAAAAAAAGGAAACTTCAACAACAAAACCATTACATATGACTTTGTCTATGCATGCACACAAACTTTATATAAACCTAATCTTTTGCCCAAAGTAACAAAAACTCAACATTTCTTGAAAATCTTCAATCTCCTCCAAAAAATGGCTGATCATCAAAGAGTGCATCCAATTGAGGCGGTGCCGCCGCCGCCGGAGCCGAAACCCACCGCCCCTCTGATGTCCCGTGGCTCGTCCCGGTCGGAAAACGGCGACCCGGAGAGAAATCATCCTCCGCCGCCGCCCCTCCACCGTACCATACCATACGCACCCCTAAAACCACCAAAGAGGAGAAATTGTTGCAAAAAATGCCTGTGTTGGACCATATCCCTTATCCTACTCATAATCATAATTCTTGGAATCTTGGCTGCAATCATATACTTTGTTTTCCAACCCAAAATCCCAAAATACTCTGTAGATTCAATGAGAATAACACAATTCAATCTTGCCAATGACAACAGCCTCTCTGCCACATTCAATGTGAACATCACAGCAAGAAATCCAAATAGAAGAATTGGGATATACTATGAAAATGGAAGCCATTTGAGTGTTTGGTACACGGGGACGAAACTATGCGAAGGCTCGTTGCCGAAGTTCTACCAGGGCCACCGTAACACCACCGTGCTCAGCCTTGTCCTGGCAGGGCAAACGCGGGATGCCACCGGTTTGCTGCAGTCGTTGCAGGCCGATCAGCAAACCGGTAGCATCCCGTTGAATCTCCGGGCTAGGGTGCCCGTGAGAATCAGGCTTGGGAGATTGAGACTTATGAAATGGAGGTTTTTGGTGAGGTGCAGATTGAGGGTTGATAGTTTAGCTGCTGATAATGTTATCAGGATCAGAGATAGTAGCTGTAGGTTTAGGTTCAGGCTTTGATTTTATTATTTTGTTATTTTATATGGTTCATACACTGGATTATTGCTTTGATTTTTTTTTTTTTTTTTTTTTCTCTTGATGATCTTGTTCTAGTGGACATAAATGGGGTTATAGATATTGGTTAAACTCCATATACTATTTTGTTGGCCATGAGCCCATGTGATTCTTTCCATAGATTATTTATTTGGGTATTATATAAATATATTGATCTTATTGTTAATTTGTTATTACATATTTGTTTGGAGTTAAATTAGTATATAACATCATGGAGCTGCCAAAAATATATGTTAACTTTGTACTTTTATTCATCTGCAGTAGTAATTTCTTTAATCAAACATAATCTGCAACTTTAAGCAAATGGAACTCCATCCCAATTGTATGTTTTGTTATTGACACTTTCCCATATGAACCTGGTCCGGAAGAGGAAGCTCAAGCTGTTGACTAAAAACGAGTAATTACAAAAACATCCCTGAGGTCAAGCCTAATTACGAAAGAAAATAACAATTATCTTCCAAAATTACAAATACTCCATTGACATTTGTTTCTCTCTTACAAATAACCCCTCGAGAGGGATATTTGTTTGTGAGCAGGTCTCTTGTAAGACGGTCACGGTGCGACAAATTGCACTTTTAGCGTAAAAAATGATACTTTTAGTGTAAAAAATAATACTTTGTCTAAACACACTTAATTTTAATGTATTCAGACAATGTATCACTTTTTACACTAAAAGTATCACATGTCGTACCGTACGACCGTCTTACACAAATTCTTGCCTTTTGTTTGGTATTAGGCTGAACGTCAAGGGTATTTTTGCAATTATCCCTAAAAATCACAAATTTGGGACAAAAGGAGAAAATACTCACAAAATCTCAACACAAATATCATAAATATTGGATAGAGGCACACACCTTAGTTGACAATTAAATTCAAGACATTTTCCTTTCTACTGCAGGCCATCATAAACTAACTAGAAATTCGGAAAATCAATCGACATGCCAAGGCAAGGCAAAAATAGACAGCATAATATTCAAGTTTTAGATACAAATGTCGAACCAGTGCGCCTTCTTTTCTTTTTTCTTTTTACTCTTCCAGCTTTATAGCTTGTTAAGTTTGTTTCGAACATCCAACCTCAACAGTTTAGAGGCATTACATATGCTTGCAAGATGTTACATATCAGTGGATGACAGGCTTCAAAGGATGAGCTCTAAGCTTCGATAAGTCCAAGCTTGCATCTAGCTCTTCATCTAATTCTCCGACAATGCTTCTACAGATGTCAAAAAATGACACGGTCGGTTTATTGAATGCATAACAAGAATAATTCAAAGGAAAAAGAGGAGCAAAATGTCAAGTAACAATACATTCATAACTAAAGAATGGGATAATTACAAAAACTACCCCTGAGGTTTAGCCTAATTACAAAAACTCAAATTATCTTTCAAAATCACAAATATCCCTTGAGGTTTGTATTTACCTAACAAATCTCCTCTCTCTTCAGGCATATTGAGGGTGCAAGGTAGTCGTATTTTAGAAGATAAAAGATAACTGATTTTTTTTTTAATTAGGCTAAACCTCAGGGGTAGTTTTTCTAATTAACCCCTTTAAAAAATTGAGGAATATCATACATGTTATCGCCGCGTATGATGTAGAGGCCCAACACAAGTTGCTGTACACCTTCCTACAATTGAGAAGAAATATTGACCAACCAAAAAGTGTATTGAAATTTTTATGTCCCTGATAATAGACTTCAGGGCCTAAGAAAGATATAATAATTTGAAAATGGAAAGTATAAATATGAGATTTTGCAGCAGTGAGCACATATGGCATCAATAACAGTGAGAGGGAGTTGGATGATGAACTAGTTCACTCCTTTTAATGCTAAAAAACAACAGCAAACAGCAAGGTTTATTTTTCAGATTACCCAGTTTGATTAATGGAACAAATGTCCTCCCTTACACACTGGTCTATTGACACAAAGATAGTACAAAATTAAAAAACCATCCGCCCAAAGTAACATTTTGTGAAAAAGCTCCGCGGTTTCCCTCGGACCTTACTTTATGTAGGACTTCTACAATTTATTGTAATTTTTAATTTTTATTTTCATCTTCTATCTCTAACCTTCAGAATCCAGATCCCGAAGGTACTAACTAGTAGCACACAAACAAATAAAAAAGGTGACAAGGACAACATAATAACAATGACGGTACTTCTGCCACCTTTTTGTTTTTGAAACTATTAACAAATTTTATGATATGCGTGTAAGAGTGTGTGATTAAACAGGTTGAATTAGGTGAACTACTGAGTTGGAAAAAGTTCAGCTGATTGACCAGCGAAGCTCAGAACAGAGGAAAGAAGAAAAAGAAAGTTTAAATGGATGAAAACGTTTTCACACGGTTATATTCCTGAAACAAAATCATTCATTAGGCACACAATTGGTTGAGAGCAATGTTTACACATTTTTAATACTTGTGATCAGACCTTGGTGGAGTATACTCGTTCATGAGACTCATCAAGAATTATGTTTGTAGCCTGGTCGAAACCTTTCAGAACTCCCTGCATGAAAGATCATGTTCAGTAAAACATATCCAAAATGATTTTTTTTTTTGCTATTTTCGCCCAAAAAATGAAGCTTACCACAATATTTCGCCCGTCATTTGTGATGATTGAAATTGTTTCTGACAATAACAAGAACAATAAAAAGCTGTTACAAATAGGAAATTACACATCCCAAAAATATATGGAAGCTGTTACAGATAGAAACACAGCTTAGTATAATATGTGAGATTAAGCTCCCAGCATAAAATACCAGAGAAAGTTTTATATGCTCCTAGCACAGGGTCCTATAACTTGAGGAACACAGTTAAGAATACAGTTTGCTACCCAGTACAACACGAGCTGCAAATTGCAATAGGGACAGGCTTTCTTAATTTATACAATCTATAAGACTTCAAGACATATGGCTGAGACTTGAATATTCTAGAGAATAATGGGAGCAGTTTTAACCTTCACACCAATATTATTTCGTTGATTATATATTCCATTAAAGTTTCAACTCGTTAAGATGAGTGGTAAGGAGACAAAGAACAATTGTAGAAGTTTACTGGCAACTTATTTAGACAAGACACCAATTTTCCGTTCCTAATATCATTGTTACATATGGTATTCACACGCACAAATATGTTTAAATATAGTGATAGGGTTTGCTGACCTCTAACTCGCTACATGAATATAGCAGGTTTATCCATTTTATTTACTGGAAAAGAGACTGGAAAAGAAACTGCCTTATCATTAAAGAAAGGGAAAGATGTTGGTTTTAAACCAAAAATAGCAAAGGAAAAAAAAGAAAACCATTTCCTCCACTTGTTGACACTCAGATTAGCTTGAGAGATTTTGATTGGTCAGACTTAAGCACGTTCCATATTGGATAGTGTAGAAATGTTCTTGCTATAATCACGTGCAGAGAGATGATCACAACTTGGCGAACGCAATTTATCTGCTGGGGGCTGGGACTCAGCAATTAGATGTTAAAAATTCTGATGTTTCATCTTTTCCTTTTTAGATTATTTTTGTCAGAACTACCACTTAAGAAGCATTTTTATTTAGTAGGTCAACAATTGCCATATTATCTATATAGAAAAATAAGACAGCAAGAGATTGTAGTGGTATCCACGGAAGGATTGAAAAGGAGTTATCAAAGTGTTTATATATATATATATATATATATATATATGTTTCATCACAATATTATTTTCCTCTTTTCCTAACTAGTAAAGCATCTATTAGCTCACCTTCTCAATGATCATTCCAAGTCAAGGAAAGGGGGGGCAGCTTTAATTATGACTATCGTCTAGTCATGATGACTACATTCTAGACCACAGAATTTCATGGAAATTAACAAATGATTCAAGTAATAAGATAATGTATTCAAATAAGATAGAGATTACATACGATCAACAAGAGACTCAAGCCCAGTCCCACTTGCCATCTTCTTATCCTCAATTCAAATGAGCAACAATCGAGTTAAGTAAATGATGCTGGGGCCTTTGTGAACTTCTGTAATAGAAATGAAATTATAGTTAATTGGCAGTCGATCAATCTGTAGACTTATTCCCAAGACACAAACATACAAGTAAAAACACAAAAAGAAACACTCACACATACACACACACATACAAAAAAAAAAAAAAACAGTAAATGCCGAAACACAGAGCACACATGGGAGTGGAAAAACAAAAGAGAACGTATTCACATTATTTTCCCTTTTACTCGGGCCTAATTAACGGATGCTCCAAAATTTTCTGGAAAGAATATGAAGATTCTGAAATTCGTAGATAAAACATTCTGAAAAATGCAATAAAAAAAAGGATAAGATGAAGTTTGGCCACTTCCAGCTCCAAATGATAACCTTTAGAGTGTTTTATCACATTTGTTAGTCTAAAAGTGAGATTAGGTATCAATCGGACAAGATACGTCAAGTTGAACAATCTTGCATCCCCAACCTCATTTTCCTAAAAAGTGTTTAATTCCTTCTATCATGAAGAAATTGAAATTCCTTTTAAAATTTCAAATGCTTATAATTTGACCACGTTCAATATGTTGCATATCCATCTTCATGACAGAGCACAATCAGGAATTGAACTCAAGATTCAGCAGAGACATCCTATCTAATAGCCATATATACATGTATCTCATATAAGTCAGAAAATAACTCTAGAGAAAACGTAGACAACATATCGATCAAAACTTCAACCAACAAGTAGAAAATTCAACAATATTTTTTCAGTGAAAAGATTAATCTGACTTATTTGAATGGTCATCTGTTGTACCTCAAGCACTGGAAGAATCTCGTTCAAAATCCACCACAAACGGCGGCAGCCAAAGGAATGATACACGGAGCTTCGAGCTCCAAAGAAGTACAACACTTTCTCGAAGCCTCGAATAGGGAGGCGGAGACGGCGGCGGAGGGGAAAACAGCTTCGGTGGAAGACGGAGATTGTAGAGGTAGGGAGGGGGGCAGGGCTGGTAGGGTTTTACAAATGAGGCATACTAAACCATCAGATGTCAATAAATCAACGGTTAGTATTTATTCATTTTTCAATTGGAACTACTGTGTGGTTTTTGTCGGTTTCAGTATTTATATTTATATTTCAAAATATAGCTTATAAGATGTTTAAGAGCTTAAAAACACTTAAAATGTGTTTGGTAATTTTTTTTCAAAAGAGCTTATAAGCTCTAAAAAAAAGCTGTTAGAGAGCTTATAAGCTCCTAAAAAAAGTAACTCCACCCCAACTTTTTTTAAAAGACCTTATAAGCTCCTTATTTTAAACATTCAAAAGACAAAAATATACTTACTAATTTTATAAGACATAAAAACAGCTTATAAGCTCATCTATCTTATTTTATCCAAATACTCCGATAACTTATTTAAAAATAAGATCTAACATCTTATAAGCTCCTAAAACAGTTTATCAGATGTAAGAGCTTATAAGATGTTTTAAATAAACTTAGCCAAACACCCTCTCATGAGTGTTTTTTTGATTGGATTTTCGGTGAAGATGTGTCAAAATGGACTTGTTTCAATGGGCCAACCCGTTGGAAAAATTGGACCAATGCTACATCCTACAATACTAGAGGCCTAAAAGGGACTGGGTCTATTTGGACCGACCCCATTTAGCTAAAAAATAATACGTTCGAAATGAATATTAATGGGACTATATAGATGGCAACGGGCAGGTCTGGGATGGGTTTGGCCAAATCCGATACCCGTCCCGTGAAAAAAACTTTAGACCCGGGACCTGTTCCACTTTGAACCTGGGACCTGACAGGTTCAACCCGCCGGGCCCGCTTCAAGACGCTGCCAGTTTTTAGATTATTATATGCACTGAGCATGAATCAATTGGCCTCAGTAACTTTTAGATCAATTCTTTCTGGTCTTCGTTGGAATTTAAAATCTGAATTTAAATTTTTAATAATTAAATTTTCTCAATCATTCAATGCTTAGAATTATAAATGGTGGCGCCCTTAGAGTCCATCTCAGCTACTTAATATAAACACTGAGACGGGCTTGGAGAAAAAATTCCAAGACTAACAAAGAAGGCTAAGGTTAATTAATAGTAACTTAAGTAGAGTAACTTACATTGGTGCACAGTACAGTGGCGGAGGAAAATTCGTGAGTGGGCTGAACCGGATGGCAGCAGTCTGAGGGCGGAAATTTGAGAAGAACCCTATTAGTAAAGAAATGCATCGAGAAACGTAATGTATGTTTGATTGGTAATTGGGGGAAATGATTGGGAGAAGTGGGTGATTGGAGGATGTAAAATAAACATATGCGAAGAAAAAATAATATAAATTTGAGTCTTACTAATTGTATACGGGCAGGGCGGGTCCATAAGGACTCGTTACCCGCCCCAGACCCGGCGGGATTTCATAAAAATGGGTCCACGACTCTCTCGAGACCTGTTCGACCGGATTTAATGCAGAGCCGGGTTTGAAATATAAATTTTCTTTAACAGTTAGACTAAATTTCAATGGTATTTTTTGTAATTAACCCTATTACTTATTTTTCTTAATAGATCGTACATTGTAGAGACGTGTGTTAAAAAATTATGGGTTGTTTAACTATTAAAATCAACGATTTACATATGGGTCTAGCAGACTCAATCTGGGGCTAGGTCGATGCTCTGTTTATCTAGATGTGAAGCTTGGGATATCTTAGCCAGTCAGCTGATTTATAAGAGTTGTATTTGTCATGTCATTACTCCAAACTATTGATGCATTACTGCATCAATAAGTGATCCAAGAAGTTGAATACAATTAGTTTCTTTGTAGTTTGTACCAATATTTTTAAAATCGGACCGGATATCGAATCGGATTAATAACTTGATCAATGGGTCACTGGTTCAACCGGTTAAACCGTTCTAGAAAAACCGGTTGACCCATATACATACACACATATATATATATATATATATATATATATATATATACAAATGTAAAAGATAAATACAAGTACAAATGTAAATAATTTCAAATACATATAAAAATAAAATATATTTTAATATCCAAATATATGTATAAATCGAATATAAAGAAAAATTATATGTAAATTTACCAAATACTTTTTCGTTTGTTATAAAATAAAGAATTTTTTGATTAAAAAAAATTAAACCGGGTTAATCAGATCACCGATTTTCAGGTTTTTTACCGGGTTTGACCGGGTGACAATGGTTTTTTAGCCACCCAGTTTTAGTTTAGAATCGGACCATACATATGACCCGTTCTCGGTTAAACCGGTCGAACCGACTGGTCCGGTCCGATTTTCAAAACATTGGTTTGTACGCACCATCCAATCCAGGGGCGGAACCAGGACTTCTCATAAGGGGGGCCAATAGTAAAAAAATTTGTAACCGCATGCATATATATATATATATATACATACACATACAAGATAATAAAATTCAAATATATTATATATGCATAAAAATATATATTAATATTTTCCATAAAAAAATACATTAATACTCATAAGTAAATACAACAACAACAACAACAAATTAAGGCTTATCCCATTATATGGGGTCAACTATATGGATCATATTATCCCATCGTTTATGGTCAAAAGCCATATTTTTTATTTATTTCTATATATAAGATGTCTTTTTTAATAGTTTCTTTCCAAGTTTTAATCAGTTAAAACTTAACATTTCTCTTTTCATATCACGAAAATCATCTACAATTGAATCTATACTAATTTTTTTGTAGTTTACTTTTCAATATACATTAGCAAATAATAATTATTTTTGAACTATAAAACAATAGTTAAGAAATTTATTTTCTATTCCTATTTCTGTCTTCTTTTGATGAATCAAAAAGAGAAAATTTTATATTTATTAGAATAATAAAAACACATAAAGTCTACAAAGTCTCCAATTTAACTTATTAAAATTCATGGGTCGTGTTGTGGCATTAATAAAATTTATCAATAAATTGTAAGCACAAGACTAAAAGGACTAAAACTATAATGCATAATTACATACTTGTTATAGAATGAACCAATTTAAGAATACATGAAAACTAATATTTATAGAATTATCAAAGCACAATAATAGAGAGAGAAAAATATGGAGAGAATATAAATGTTGCAATTCTCTTAATCTTGTGGTGTATTTTACAATGAAAATCTCAAGCCTATTTATAGGCACAATTCCACCATAAAATGTCAAATTGATAATGGTTTAGGTAACTAATGGTGTATTTGGTATGGTGGATTAGTTAGACATCCACATCTTGAAATTATATTATAACACTCCCCATTGGATGTCTTATTGTTGGATGAGTATGCCTCGTTAAAAACCTTAAGCTGGAAAAACCCAACGGGATAAAAACCAGACATAAGGGAAAAAGAGTACATTCTCAAATCCAGACATTGTGCATCAGCTGCCTCGTTAAAAACCTTAAGCTAGAAAAACCCAATGGGATAAAAACCACACGAAAGGGAAAAAGAGTACAACGCACAATATATTTGCTCCCCCTGAAACGAAGAATATTAGCTGTATAATTGATCCATCAATCTTCCTTTGTATGTGCTCTCCTCATTCCGATGCCGTAAACCAATTTTTCAAATGTAGACGTTGGTAATGATTTTGTAAATAAATCGGCAAGATTGTGACATGAGCGAATCTGCTGAATATCTACCTCTCCACTTTTCTGGAGTTCATGTGTGTGGAAAAACTTTGGTGAAATATGCTTGAGTCGACGCTTTTATGTAACCACCTCTCACTTGTGCTATACATCTTTGCATTATCCTCATAAATAATAGTATGAGTGTCTCAGAATCGGTTTGGTTGACAAGCATTTCGTATATGAGCTATAATCGATCTTAACCAAACGCATTCTTTACCGGCCGTGAAGAGCAATAATTTGAGAATGATTGGAAGAAGTAGCAACTAATGTTTGTTTGGTAGATCTCCATGATATATTTGTATCATTATAGCAAAATACATAACCAGATTGAGATCGAGCTTTGTGCGGATCGGATCTATACCAAAGATCAAGATAACCCACTAACCTAGAATTAGTGGATTTCTTGGAGTAGAACAATCCCAAATCAGTACCACCGAGATATCGAAAGATGTGTTTAATACCATTCCGGTGTCTTGAGTTGGTTGAGCTATATCGCGCAAGTAGATTGATGACAAAAGAAATATCGGTCGAGTACATTGTGCGGATACATTAATGCTCCAATAGCATTAAGGTAAGGCACTTCAGGATCCAAAGTCTCTTCACCAGATTCTTTTGGTCGGAATGGATCTTTATCGGGATCTAAATTGCGCACAACCATATGGGTACTCAAGGGATGAGCCTTGTCCATATTAAATCGTTTGAGTATCCGTTTAGTGTAAGCAGATTGATGGACAAGTATCTCATTATCTTTATGCTCTAACTCAAGACCAAGACAAAGTTTAGTTTTTCCAAGGTCTTTCACATCAAACTCTTTCTTTAGATATTCAGCAGCATTGGATAATTCTTCAGGGGTGCCAATCAAATTCATGTCATCAACATAAACAGCAATGATAGCAAATCCGGTATCTGATCTTTTGATAAAAACACATGGGCAAATGGTATCATTTTTGTAACCCTCCTTAGAAAGGTATTCATTAAGTCTATGATACCACATGCGACCGGATTGCTTCAATCCATACAACGATCTTTGCAATTTGATCGAGTATAATTCACGGGGAGTGTCTGACTTTGACATTTTATATCCATCGGGAATTTTCATATAAATATCAGAATTTAATGAACCATATAGATATGTCGTCACTACGTCCATTAGACGCATGTCCAGATTCTCGTGGACAACCATACTTATAAGAAAACGAAATGTGATTGTATCCATCACAGGTGAATATGTTTCATCATAATCTATCCAGGTCTCCGGGAGAATCCTTGAGCCACGAGTCGTGCTTTTATATCTCACGACTTCATTTTTCTCGTTTCTCTTCCGAACAAATACCCATTTGTACCCAATGGGCTTTACATTGTTTGGAGTTCTTAATTTGTCCAAATACATTTCGTTTTTCTAGAAAAGCTAATTTGGATTTTATTCTTTCTCCCACATAGGCCAATCAGGCCTCGGCGACATTCCATTATCGAATGTGGTTCATTATCATAATCATCATTTATAATTTCTTGAGCAACCGAGAATGCAAATTTATCATCAATAATTATTTCATTTCGATCCCATATTTCATTACAATAGTTCATGGGATTCTCGGTGCTACTGAATTTTGTATATTTTACGAGGTGTTAGGTTAAGATTTATCCGGAACATGCTCATTATTATCAACTCTCCCCTTTCTTTTCGGGAACAATATCTTTTGAGCAATAGGTCTACCACGTTTTTGTCGTGGGATATCATCATTCATTTGCTTATTTTCTTCTCGGAACAATAATCCTGGTGGAGCATTTGCGTAGGAATATGAGACTTCGTGACTTTACTAGCATCATTAAATGCATCGGGAAGTCTATTAGCAATATTTTGCAAATGAATAATTCTATTCACCTCACTTTCACATTCGTAAGACGTGGATCTAAATGTGGTAAACTTTGTTCATTCCGGAGATACTCTCAACTGGTTTTTGTTTATCTAAAACATCTTTATCCTTTCTCATCGATGGAAAATTTGTCTCATCAAAGTGACAATCCACAAACCTAGCGGTAAATAAATCTCCGTCATCGGTTCTAAATCGAACAATTGATGGAGAATCAAATCCAACATATATACCAAGTCTACGTTGTGGACCCATTTTTGTCCTTTGAGGAGGTGGAATCCAAGACAACAAAGACACCCAAATGTGCGTAGGTGTGAAATATTTGGCTCAAAACCAAGAGTTAATTGCATTGGGGAGTGCATATGATAAGTAGTGGGGCGTAATCTAATAAGTGCTGATGCATGTAATACTGCATGACCCCATGCTGCACTAGTGAGCTTTGATCTCATTAATAATGTACGAGCAACGATTTGAACTCGTTTAATCAATGATTTCGCAATCCATTTTGAGTATGAACATGTCTTTTTTGGGTGTTCAACATTAATTCCCGATCTTTGCGCAATATTCATCAAAACTTTTTGATGTAAATTCTCCGGCATTATCCATTCTTATATTCTTAATAGGATAATCAGGAAAATGTGCTCGGAGTTTAATAATTTGCGCTAATAATCGAGCAAATGCAATATTTCTAGTAGATAATAGGCATACGTGTGACCATCTACACGATGCATCTATAATGACCATGAAATATCTAAATGGTCCACTTGCAGGATGTATTGGTCCACAAATATCACCATGAATACATTGTAAAAATGATGGTGATTCATAACCAACCTTTTCCATGGAAGGTTTAGTAATAAATTTTCCTTGTGAACACGATTCGCAGAAATAATCTTTGGACATTAGCATCTTCGTGCCTTTTAATGGATGTCCATTAGTGTGTTCAACAATCCTACGCATCATAGTTGTTCCTGGGTGTCCTAGGCGATCATGCCATAACCCAAATATATCAGGATTCACCAGCTTCCAAGGCATGGTTGCATATGATTCAAAAACTTTAATTTGGACACAATACAATCCAGAAGTTGTTGCTTCAAATTTCTCATGGGCAATTCTTTTTCCCATTTTATAGGATGTGATACATAGACACTCTTTATTATTTTCATTTAGTGTCTCCAAGTGATAACCATTATCACGCACATCCTTAAAACTTAGTAGATTTCTTTTTGATCTACTAGATAACAATGCATTCTCAATATTCAATATTGTACCATTAGGCAACACCACAGTTGCATTCCCGGAGCCATCAATAATCTCAACGGGACCAGATATAGTTGTAACTTGTGCCTTGCACAATTTCACACTCGAGAAATATACTTTATTTATTAATATTGAGTGCGTTGTTGCACTATCAAGTAGACAATAGTCCCTTTTCTCGGTGTTTCCATGTGTACTGTTATAATTATTATTGAATTAATATATAAGATTATTAAAAACTTTATAAAAATATCAGTGCATAACCAAAATTTAAATAAAGGATTTTATTCGACAACATAGTCATACATATTCATCTAATTATTACAGCATGCTAAGATAAATTGCTATGGCTAACAGGGGAAGAATTAAGACAAGAAGATCAATAAAAATCCAAAATTCTCCCGGTGTATATTCTCCAACAAAAAGCAGGATTGTGTATATGAAGACCAATGTAATGATAAATACTAACATTAAGTTAACCATTTTTGGAGTGAAAGAAATGTGGAGTTTTTAGAAAGATGATAGAATATGTGTGAGTTTGTTGAATGAAATGTTGGTATATTTATAGATAAAATTATTGTTCATAGTCGTTGATATAGCCGTTGGAGGGGAAAAATTAATGTGAAAATTTTGAATGTAAACTTTGTGAATAGTATGGTAGAAATTTGATGAGTTTTCATGATAAAAAAATATTAGATACAAACAGATTTATTATTTCATAAAAACTTAAAGCCGGGAATATATCACCCGGACAAATTCAAACATGGGTACAACCATATAAACTCAATCTTGGTAATATTCCCTCCGAGAGAGATCATATACTATATCTGGTTTATTTTAACCATTCGGCACCTTGTGCCTCAGAAACAGGATCTTCCAGGAAATCTAACATTTCGAGTGATTTCCAATCGTGGACAGGATTTTGATTATATACAATTTCAGATGTATAGGCCTCATTAGCATTAAATGGCTCTTCTGCCTCAGTGGTATGTGTTTGAACACTTTTGCCTTTATTTTTCTTTGATTCCTGGTATAGCTTTACCAGATGTCGGGCAGTTCGACATGTTTTGGCCCAATGTCTGTCATCCACATCCGCGGGCAAAGATCATCACGGATCTTTCCATATGTATTTTTTTCTTTATCACGATTTGAATCGATTTTGATGCCCCTGTTTGACATTATAATTATTTTGGCGGGAATAATGATAATTATCTTGATTATAATAATTTCGACCGCCACTATCAAATCTGTGGGTATTTTCATGTGGACCACCACGTCCACGACCCTGCGCCACCACGCCTGTGTCATATCCACGGCCTCTAAATCGGCCCCCTCCTCTACCGGAGTTAGCATGTGCTTGAGTGCATCGCATTAGACCCGGAAGGTCGCAAATCGTGATTTCTCAACAAGAATTCATTGGTTTTCTCGGTAGTGAGAAGAATCGAAATTAATTCGAGAATATGTTTTAAATCGGGCGTTGTCTATTTCTTTGTTGTAGCACAATATTTGATTTATGCATAATGAAGAATGTTTTCTCCAATTTATCATATTCGAGACAACTTAGTCCCACAAAGAGCCAATCGGGACTCAATTTTAAATAATGCCGAATTATAGTCAAGAACGGACTTAAAGTCCCGCAACCTTAGATGTTGCCAATCATATTGTGCTTGAGGAGTATTATTCGTTCCGGTGTGATCAAACCTTTCTTTGAGCTTTTGCCATAGCTCGGAAGGCCTTTCAATTTGTATATATTCATTTTTTAAATCATCGGATAAATGATGACGAATAAATATCATTGCGTTCGCCTCATCTTTCACAACGGCCTCCTCGATTTTTACTGACCTTCAAGGTTTTGCGGATCTTGACCCTGAAGGTGCAATTTAATATCCGGACACCATGATAAATAATTTTCACCGGTGGTGTCGAGGATCCGGAATTTTTGCTTTTCAATTAGGCCATTTTTCTACAAAGAAAATAAAATAAATTAGTACACAGAAATTCAAACTTGAAATATACAAACCTTTTCTCGAGCAATAACTCGTGCTGATAACGTGTTATAGAATGAACCAATTTAAGAATACATGAAAACTAATATTTATAGAATTATCAAAGCACAATAATAGAGAGAGAAAAATATGGAGAGAATATAAATGTTGCAATTCTCTTAATCTTGTGGTGTATTTTACAATGAAAATCTCAAGCCTATTTATAGGCACAATTCCACCATAAAATGTCAAATTGATAATGGTTTAGGTAACTAATGGTGTATTTGGTATGGTGGATTAGTTAGACATCCACGTCTTGAAATTATATTATAACAATACTAAAATTATAATACATAAAGTCATAAATAAACATATATGTAGTAAAAGTTTAAAAAAAAAAAGTATGGGGGAGGGGGGCCAGGCCCCCCCAAGCCTTAACTTAAGTCCGTCCCTGATCCAATCCAACTAGGATGAAGTGCCTATATACACATGTATTACTTATTCAGGAAGAAATTAGTGAATTGGAATTAAGATAGATAATCTGGCCTTGATACATGTCAGGCTCTCTAGTGCGACACCCAATAATAACTACCTGACGGTTGAGTCGATTCGGGTATTAAAATCAAATAGAGTCATATTATACTTATTTTCCTTAATAGGACATACACGGTTGGGACATATGTCAAAATCGTGTCAACTATTTGGTCACATTTACTATTCAAATCGATGGTTCATATCTTGAGTCCACCAGACTTTCATCTTGGTCGGGTTGAGGCTCCATTCATATAGATGCGAAGGTTCGAGTGTTTTCCCAATATGTAAGATTCTATGGTTTTTAATGTAATTTGGGTATTTGTCGTACCATTACCCCTCATAAATGTTAATGCATTTAATTTATCCAAGCCATAATACCAAAATAGTGTTTGTGTTCGTAGGAGATCGTTGAGATATTCCACCTACAAATCTTGTGATGGATAAACGTATTTTGTTTATTCAATAGATGTTTATGCTTCTGGCATGATATTGTGTTTTAGAATTTTTCGCGTGTTTTAAAATAATTATTATGATTCTACGAAATTCCCAAACAGATCATCATGTAAGATTCTATTTGTAATAAAATCATTTCACACTCCCTTTCAATTAAATCTTGATTACGTTTTAATTAGTAGTACTTAGTAATAATTTTAGAGCAAGTCTCTTGTGAGACGGTCTCACGAATCTAAATCCGTGAGACGGACCTCATAAGGGCTCCGTTTTGAGAACATAAACCATGAAAATAAATTTAAAAATAATAATGAACCATGAAGAAACAAAAATAAACCCTAAAAACATGAACCATGAAGAATAAACCCGAAAAACAAAAATAAACCTAAAAAATAAAAAATAAACCCTAAAAGAACTAAAAATCCTAAAAACCCAAATCAATTTAAAATAAACCCAAGAAACAAAATAAACCCTAAGAAAAATAAAATCTGAAAAAAAAAACCTTTAGAATTTTGTGTAAGGGCTCCGTCTCACGGATCTAAATCCGTGAAACCGTCTCACACAAGTTTTTGCCATAATTTTAGGGATTATAAAAACCTTCTTGAGGTTTGGAGTAATTATTAAAGAAAACGGAGATGTTTCAAAATTACAAAAAACCTATTTACGCTTGTTTTTGTCTTAAATTCCACGGGGCAATTGTAACATTTGTGTAAAGCATCAGGGGATTTTTAAAATATTTTTTATTATGAAGGGTAAAATGTAAAACATAATCAACCTCAAGGTTTTTTTTTTCTTAATTTTCAAAGATTTATGTTTTTTATTTTTATTTATTTCTAATTAGCCAGAACCTCATGGAGTTTTTTTTGTAATTATCCCATAATTTTATTGAAAAACATTTTATTTCCCTTGGCAATGGTTTAACGAAACATGACAGGATATTTGTTTCTGTTGCTCACACAGCCGTGGGCATTTTACCACCGCAAGATAATTTCTTTATTATTAATGGAAAAAAGTGTTTTATTTCCATGAAAAACCAGTTTAACATCGCAGAAAATGGCCTGGAATTGCTGCGGCTGCTCTTCCTACGCCACCACCACTTCTGCTGCCGTAGTTCCCGCCATTTACGCCGCCGCAAGAACTCGTAATCGTTTCACCATCACTCTCCGTAACCAGTATGTGTCCTCGCAGCTGCGATCGAGCGGGATTGCTAGAATTCGAGCTCTTTCGTCCAATTTCAGAGCGAGGAGCAAGGCCACGGAAAAGGAGCTTGAAATTGATCCTTCGTCGTCGGATGAGATCGAGTGTATAGGCACTGGGCTGAACGTTGAATGCGTGGTTACTCCTAATGATGATTTATCGGGAAACCCTAATCAGGTGAGCGAGGAATCAGGAGTAGCGGCGTCAGGTTTGTTCGAATTGGCGGGGACTGCGTTGGAATGGGGACTTCTGATATCGCCCTTCTTCTTCTGGGGCACGGCCATGGTGGCGATGAAGGAAGTTCTTCCCAAAACTGGACCGTTTTTCGTGTCGTCATTTCGGCTTATTCCGGCCGGGTTCATGTTGGTCGGCTTTGCGGCTTCCAGAGGCCGTGGTTTGCCTTCCGGAATCAATGCTTGGCTGTCTATCTCAGCATTTGCGCTCATTGATGCTTCCTGTTTTCAGGTCCCTCTTTAGTAAGTGTACTTAGTGTGTGGTATTGTGTCAAAGACGACGTGTAATGGCTTCTTTGTTTCGTCCTTATTTGACTGATGGTGAGCAGGGTTTTCTTGCTGAAGGATTGGAGAGGACTACAGCTGGTCTGGGCAGTGTATGTTTGCTAAACTTTTCTTGACTGGCTTTTTGTGACAATAATTGTTATTGTAGTTTATATGTAGTGTAGTGGGCTTATCATCAACTGGTTGCAAGGCCAAACTGATAAAACAACGATTTCTGGCATGCAGTCAAATCCATCAAAATGTTGATGGGAAAGTATTGGTTCACTTTGAAATTCGAATTGATCATTCTTGGATTACATATCAGAACCCCAGATTTCTGATAATATTAACTATTGATTAAGCTGTGTTTTGGTTGGCTTGCATTATCTGTTCTCACTGGAGGTGTGTTTTAGAGAATATATTAAACAGAGAAAACAGGGAGTATAGTGAATTAGTGATGAAGGGAGAAAGAATGATCGCATTATTGGATGGAGTAGGCTTGAAACAGTCCTTAATCATCGGAAGAAACGCACCGAGATTTCTTCAATCTGTATCATGTGACTAACTAAATTTATTCTGAAACCTATTTCAACCAGTGGCTTCTAGAGTGGTTTAAGCTTTAAAAGGATACCATAGGAAGTTCTGAAAATTCCTTTTGCACAATAATGTTACTGTGGTTGTTTTTTCCTATCAGGTATGTTTTAGCTGTTGTGGTTGTGTTATTTTTAGGAAAAGAAAGGTAGAGGATATGTTGCAACACTTGTAATTATATTGGTCGTGTAGATGTTATTCTTTGTGTGACTATTCAGAAGAGCTGCTCCATTCTTGATGTTTGATGAAACCCACCGTTTAACTTAAAATTTGAAATGATTTTGAACAAAATGTTGCAGGTAATAATTGATTCTCAACCTCTGACTGTGGCTATTCTGGCATCCTTATTCTTTGGAGAGTCAATTGGGTACATTGGAGTTGCTGGACTTGTACTTGGTGTCTTAGGACTTTTACTTCTTGAGGTATTAATGTTGAAAGGTTTTGGATTCTGGTTTTTCTTGTTCACTTTGTACTCCACTGTACTTCTGCAAACCCCTGCTCAATCATGGAGCCTATTATTGATGTTGATTGTTGTTAGAGCTTCAATAATATCCAACTGAATTATGTGGCTTCCATTTGATATAGATGCACTAATGTCTTCTCATATGTTTACAAGAAAAGTTTCCTGTCATTTATGCTAAAAAAATCAATTAATGACTTTCTCTGGAAAATAAGCTGTTCTACCATTTGGTTGAGTTAAATGATGTCTATCAACTATTATTGGCATGCTCGGCTGCAAAGCAGAAATTTGCTATCTTCATGTCTTGATATACTACATACATAATTACATATGTTTCTATTGCATTTCCCTTGTTCATATGTTAAATTATTACAAATCTTCCCCCATGAGGGAAAATTATGTTGCCCCACTCGCAGGTCACTGTGCATGACCTGACCCGTTAACAGCCTTGCATGCTGAAAAGGGAACTCCTCGAGTCCTGTGACCAAAGCTCCTCTGTTTTCTTTCTTTTCTAAAATGCTGCAAAATCACAATTGCAGGTGATCTGATCTACATAATACTGTCTGTAATTCTGCAGGTTCCCGCTCTTGCATTTGACGCTAATAACTTCTCTTTGTGGGGAAGTGGGGAGTGGTGGATGCTTCTTGCTGCACAAAGTATGGCCATTGGCACTGTTATGGTTCGCTGGGTCTCCAAATACTCAGATCCTGTTATGGCAACTGGATGGGTAAGATGTACTATTTATATGAGTATCAACATCAATTTTTCTCGTCATTTATATTTTAAAATTGTGTGCCTTTTGGTTACTTTTCACTCTTGAGAAGATTACTCCCTCTGTTCCAAATACATTGCACTTATTTCCTTTTCCGGACATCCAAAATAAAGCTCATCCGTAGGAGGGAATTTATTTTTATCAAAATTTACCTCAAATATAATTTGATACCACTAGGGTAAAAGTGTATCAAAGTTTTGAACTCTTATCTAAAACTCCATGCCAAGTCAAATTAGAATTGTAATTTTGGGACTGAGGGAGTAAATTATACCTGATTATGCAAATTCAAGGGGGAGGGGAAGCAAGAATAGAAGAGAGATGAAAGTGTAAGTGTGGAGAGCAGGGGCGTAGCCAGCCGCACCATTTACCCCTAGCCCAATTTTTTTTCCCCTAGCCCAACTATTTTTTCCCCTTACGAAAAACATATAATTTTATTTTAATTTTTTTTCCACTAAAAAAAACGGGAAAAAAAAATTGGGGTGCGCGGGGGGCCGGGGTGGCCCCCCCTAGATCCGCCCCTGGTGGAGAGACCATTCATGAAGAGGGAGTATGCTCTCTGGTTTGTATTTCAGATATTAACTGTTGGTGGTGGCAGGCCTGGAGGGCACACTTTGGAATTTGAAATCTTATATATCCCTATACAGGTCATGAACCTTTAAATAGGAGTTGATTAGAATTTTGTCATGCATTGCTCTGAAAGAATTAGATAATTTGCAGCACATGGTTATTGGTGGTCTCCCTCTTATGGCAATTTCTATTCTTAATCACGAACCTGCTCTCACGAGTTTTGGCGAGTTTTCGACAAGTGATGTTTTGGCTCTTCTTTATACCTCCATTTTCGGGAGTGCCATCAGCTATGGTGTCTTCTTCTACAACGCTACAAGAGGTAAGCTTTGGATTTTCGTTATCATGTGCTATGCTGTGTTGCTTGACTATGGACTTGACCTGGCCGCTATTAATGCATTTTAGGTAGCTTGACAAAACTCAGCTCCCTCACCTTTCTGACTCCAATGTTTGCGTCAGTTTTTGGGTAAGAATTCTAACGACAGCCAAAAATTTGATCCCAAATTAAATAAGGATAATTACAAAAACACCCTTGAGGTTTATCCTAATTACAAAAACTCCTATTATCTTTCAAACTTACAATTTACAAAACTTCCTTGACATTTGTCTCTTACAAATCACCCCTCGATGGGTTATTTGTTAGGTAAAAATAAACTGCTTGCAACACTATGAGGGGTATTTGTAATTTTAAAAGATAATTGGGTTTTTTGGTAATTGGCGTAAACTTCAGGGGTGTTTTTGTAATCATCCCATTAAAATTTGTCTTTAATTTTCATACTCAAAACAAGTTGCAACAATATCCTTTGTTGAATACATTTCTGAATTTATGGTCTGTTTGAATCTTCAAATTAGTTCTCTGCGCTAATTTGTAGAAGTTATTCTTACTGCAGTTTCATCTATCTTGGTGAGACCTTCACCCCAGTGCAACTGGTTGGAGCAGTCATAACTGTTGCAGCAATATATATGGTTAACTACAAAAATGGGACTGAATGATAGTCTATTCACCTATTGTTCTTCTAAGTTGCCGAAAAACTGATATTGGTCGGATCATAGCATGGCAGCCGGGTTCACTTTTGGGTGGATAGGTGTTAATCATAAGTCCAGTGCGATAGATACCAATACGTACATACAACGAAGGAGGTGCAAATACAGAAGATTGAATTTGAGGTTTGTCTTCTGTATGTAGCTGGCTTATTATCAGTCCAAGAACAAAGCTCAATACAAATTCGGTAAAAAAAACGTGCCAATTATTATGGTGATGATGCTACATAAACTGGACTGTTACCAACATTGAGGTATATACATGTTTTAGGACAAAGGTTTAATGTATCATCAAGATAGCTGCTACATCAAACTTTATCAGAACTTTGCACTCTGTTCAATAGAAATTTGTATTTCACAGAATGCAAAAATGTAAGATATATTGTGTAGTTAATCATTGTATTCATTCGGTTTCTTGCATTTATTTGGCCCTGCTTTATTTCTCTTCCATGACATATATCTATATCTATATCATAGATATATACCATTACATAAGTACAAAGTGCAATGTTTTACATTTCTTGACTTTTTTATGATGGCAAAAATAGCCCTCATAAAATATTCCTAAAATCATTAAATGATTGTGCTATTAGTAGAAATCTGATATTGGAAAATGCCATTTACAACTCCAAAATTTCAGGATCTATAGAATCCAATGTTGTAAAAGCTCTAGCAACAGTAAGGAACAATTTTAACAATTTAAATACTAATAAAACAATAATAAGAGAAATTAGAAGCACAATAGCAAAAAGGGAATAAAACTTTCATTCTATTGAATATTATTAAGCTGATTCCTAGCTTTCCTGCCAGCTTTTGTGGAATTTATTCTTTTATTGCGTGCATGTTATTGATTTGTAAAAATAAAAGTATAGTTATATTTAAATTAATTACATACATTTAAAAACAAAAATATATTTTGCAGTGAAAATACTTTTAGGTTTTTAAAAATGCAACCTAAGACTACAAAAGTCAATGTAATTAAAAAGATTACTAAAAATGGTTGTTCAAATAATGGGATTTGCAGTAAGGGTTGCCCCAGCTAGCAACCAACAACAGCAACAACAACAACAACATATTAAGCCTTAATCCCACTATGTGGGGTCGGTTATACCGATCATATCGCGCCATCGTTTACAGTTATGAGCCATATTTTCATTTATTTTAAGATATAACATGTCTTGTTTAATAGTTTCTTTCCAAGTCTTTTTAGGTCTTCCTCGGCCTCTTTTGATTTGTGTGAGTGATTCCCTACCTTCTATGCGTCGCACATAAATTTCTACAATATCAAGAAAAACACCATCTGTTTAAATTGGCTGAAGTTTTCCAGTTAACAAGAAAAGAACTGGTGTGAAACAAACAACTATGTAACAACACAACTAAAGCAAAAAGGTTGCAAGTTTGCAACCATAAACACATTCAAACTTGAAATACAACAAACATATTTAACTTGAAGCTGCAGTAGGTGTCATGTAAGAACCCCGGCTTCCACTCCGGCCCCGCCCGATTCCGGTATTATCAGAATCCCTCTTCTTACCACTCACCACTCTTTTTCTACCTTCATCCACATTTCGCCTCGAAGAAGAAGAAGACGTCCACCGATCAGTCGACTCAGCCGAATTAGGCTCCCAACAAGAAGAAGACACCCAATGTTGTTGACTTCCAGCAAAGCTATTACTCCCCGATGATTCTTGCTCTTCCAAGTCTTCGTCGTCTCCCGACGTACCCCTCCTCACCGTCACATACTTATGAAAGCTCGGCTCCATCAAATCGTCGTTTACTACCACCTCGGATTCCACAATGGGATCCTTAGTCTCTTGTTTTGTCATCTTCTTGACAAAATTGTTTTCACTACTCTTATTCATTTGCTCAGAGGAGAAAGGGCTCGACAGGTTCGAACCGGTGGTGGAGTTGAGGTCGGCGACCGCTTCGAGAATCGAGCACGCTTTGGTCACACATGGTGGGAGAGAGAATGCAGCTGGAGGAGGGGTGTTCTTTTGGTGGAAATTTTGGATGTCTTCTAGAAGGAGTGCTGTATAGGATGATGTATTAGGGTTTGTTAGGGTTTCGGGGTTGATGTCTAGGTCTCGGGATAGTCGAGAGGATCGGCTTCTTGTGATCGGTTGGTTTTTCGGGTTTTCGGGACCTGAAGAAATCACATTTAGTGCAACATGACTTGGGTGTTGCTCCTGGTTCTTGAAACTTGTATTTGTTAGGTTGTTGTTGTTGTTGATGATGATTTTGTTCTCAGCACCTTGTGCTATTTTGTTGTCTGCATTTTGGCTTTTGGATAGGAGCAGCAGCCTGGGAGATGCCATAAAAAATAAATTGTTTTCATGATAAAATTTGGATAGAATGTGTGACACAAAACTAAACCATAGACATGAATGTACCAGTTTGAAGTTGTTTAAAGGAATAATTACAAAAACACCCCAATTTGGGCTAATTACAAAAAAAACCAGAGTTCTTTAAAGTTCTTTGAAAATTACAAAAAACCCCTTGAAGTTTGATTATGCCTTACAATTTTCCCGGTTATTTTTGAAAACATTTCAAAACAAACCCTTTACCCTACTTAAATTTAAGACAAAATGAAACCTGAAGGGGTTTTTTGTAATTTTGAAACATGTTTGGGTTTATTTGTAATTAACCCAGACCTCAGGGTGTTTTTGTAATTATCCCATGTTTAATTGTGATTTTCAAATATTGCAAGGTTTGAACATACATACAGCAGAAAAATGTAAAAAAGAATG
This sequence comes from Rehmannia glutinosa, assembly GCA_016081115.2. Lineage (NCBI taxonomy): Eukaryota > Viridiplantae > Streptophyta > Magnoliopsida > Lamiales > Orobanchaceae > Rehmannia > Rehmannia glutinosa. The sequence continues at coordinate 87,160 of JABTTQ020001876.1, forward strand.
ATGCAAGAGTGTTTTTCTAAAGAATAATTACAAAAACTACCCTGAGGTTTTGGGTAATTACAAAAAAACCCAGAAAATTTTCAAAATTACAAAAAGTCCTCAAGGTTTGATTTTGCCTTAAAAAATGTAAAGTATCAACCTGTAGTAGTTTTACAAATACAAAGGAGAGGTGGTGTTTGAAATATTTTTGCTTACGAAGAGGGTTAAAATGTAATACAAAATTAAACCTCAAAGGGAGTTTTGTGGTTTTCAAAAAGGGATAAATTCACTTTTGGTACCCAAAGTATTAGCGGTTTTTACTTTTGGTACCCGCTTTTTGGGGCTTATCATTATTAGTACCCAACGTTTCAAAATTCACTCATTTTTGGCACGTTCCGTTAGTCAACCGTTAAAGACTAACGGTTGACCGGCCGGAGTCGGAGCAATGTTGGATGGTTGACTAACGGAACGTGCCAAAAATGAGTGAATTTTGAAACATTGGGTACTAATAATGATAAGCCCCAAAGTATTGTATTCCTGTAAAAACGAAGAAAACCTTAAAAGATATAAAGACGCCAAAAAAGAAGTAAGAAGAGCAATATATGAAGCAAAAACCAAGGCATATGAAGATTTCTATAAGAAACTAGATACTAAAGAAGGAGAGAAAGATATATATAAAATAGCAAAATTTAGAGAAAAACAAACAAGAGATCTAACCCAAATTAAATGCATAAAAGATGAGAATGAAAACATTTTAGTGAAAGACGAGGACATAAAAGATCGATGGAGGAGGTATTTCAATAATCTTTTTAATGAACCGAAGAGGAATGAAGTCACATTAGGGGAACTAGGCCAATCTGAACTGAATAGAAACCGTACCTTTTATCGTAGAATTCAACTTCATGAAACAGAAAAAGCACTAAACAAAATGAAAACTGGCAAAGCGGTTGGCACAGATGATATACCAATTGAAGCGTGGAAATGTTTAGGTGGAGTTGGAATATCATGGCTTACTAAATTATTTAATGTTATTCTAAAAACTAAGAAAATGCCTGATGAATGGAGAAAAAGTATATTGATACCTATATATAAAAACAAAGGGGATATACAAAATTGTGCAAATTACAGGGGAATTAAATTAATAAGTCATACAATGAAACTATGGGAAAGAGTTATAGAAGCAAGAATAAGAAATGAAACTAGTATATTAGATAATCAATTTGGCTTCATGCCGGGAAGATCCACAATTGAAGCTATACACTTAATTAGACGATTATGTGAACAATATAATGAGAGAAAACAAGATTTACATATGGTTTTTATTGATCTTGAAAAGGCATACGATAGAGTCAACCGTGATATAATGTGGCGCGTATTGGAAAAAAAAGAGGAATAAAAATAGCCTACATAGATGCCATAAAAGATATGTATGAGGGTATAACAACATGTATCAGACACCAACGGGAATATTTAGTGAATTCCCAAACACTATAGGTTTGCATCGGGGATCCGCTTCTAAGCCCGTACCTTTTTATCCTAATAATTGATGAAATCACTAAACACTTACAAAAATCCATCCCTGAATGTATGTTATTCGCGGACGATATAGTTTTAATTGATGAAACAAGAGAAGGAGTAAATGCAAAATTGGAAGTTTGGAGAGAAGCACTAGAATCAAAAGGTTTTACTATAAGTAGGGCTAAAACAGAATACATGGAATGCCACTTTAGCAAAAACAACAGGAACAATGAAACGGAGGTTAAAATTGATGGACATGAAGTGAGTATAACAAAGAGTTTTAAATACTTAGGATCTATAATTGAAGAGAACGGAGAAATCAATAAAGATGTCACACATAGGATCCGGCGGGTTGGAATAAATGGAGGAGTGCATCTTCTATCCTTTGTGACCAGTAAAATACCATTAAAATTGAAAGGAAAATTTTATAAAACGGCCATAAGGCCCGCAATGCTTTATGGAGCGAGAATGTTGGGCGACTAAATATGAACACGAACAAAAAATGAGGGTAGCGAGAGATGAGAATGCTAAGATGGATGTGCGGACACACTAGATTAGATAGAATAAGAAATGAACACATTAGAAACAAAGTGGGAGCACCAATAGACGAGAAAATTAGAGAAACACGATTAAGATGGTTTGGACATGTTTATAGGAGACCTTTAGATGCACGTGCGACGTTTAGAAGGTAGAGAATCACTCACACAAATCAAAAGAGGAGAGGTAGCCTAAAAAGACTTGGAAAGAAGCTATTAAACATGACATGTTATACCTAGAAATAAACGAAAATATGGCTTATGACCGTAAACGATGGCGCGATATGATCCGTATAGCCGACCCCACGTAGTGGGATTTAAGGCTTAGTTTGTTGTTGTTGTTGTTGTTGTTGTTGTTAATTACCGCAAACCTCAGGGTAGATTTTGTAATTATCCCTTTTTCTAATATTGAAAGTTCAAAACCTTGTCCAGCTCTTCTTCCTGGGAACACTAACAACAAAACAATATGATTGACTATTGCATTTTCAGATACTATCATCAAGACTACCAATTGGGGAAATTCACATTGTCATGTTTTATTGATGCTAAAACACTAGTTATTGCAAATAGGGCTGAAAAATAAACCAAGCTGCCCGATACTCGAAAGCTCGGTTCGTTAACATAACGAATCAAACTTCAACACATTTTCCCGTTCCATAAGATGTTTAGCTCGGCTCGAGCTCGACTCAATTAGAAAAAAAAAGAATAAACCATGTGCAAAAAAAAACCCTACTCGAATTCGATTCATATTTAGCTCGACTAAAGCTCATTCGAGTTCGAAATCAAGAATGTACATACCTGTGAGATAATATTGGTGTCAATCTCACCAAGAGGATTTCTTCTGTAAGGAGAAATCTCAGCTTTCCTAGAATTGCTCCGACTAAGCGACAATGGCTGCTGTTGCTGCAGATTTTGGCTGAAATTCACATTCTGATTCTCATTCGAAACCCTAATCCTCGCCGGAGACCGAGCACGAGGAGATGCACCGGTTCTCGTACCCACAGCCGCCCCATCTCCTCCCACATTTCTCTTCACCTGGATCCTTTTAACCGCCGCGGCGGCATTAGCCTCTCCGCCGCCGCCGCCGGCGTTATTGCTCTTATCCATTGCCAGAGAAGATACAGTCGCCGGCACCGAGACCATCTTCCCTGGTCTGGAATTAGCGTTAATGGCGGCAGACGGATTTGAATTTGAATTTGAATTTGAGCCACTAGAATTAGTAGTAATCGGAGATTCAGATCTACGATTTGGGGATCTGCTCACGCGCCGCCCACCACCACCGCTTCCGCCTCTTTCTCTACTGCCGGACCGCGCCGCCGCCTGGTCTTTTTCCCTTTCCCTACTCGGAGTCCTCCGCCGCCCCTGCGAGTGACGGTGGCGCTCCCTCCGCCGATTCTCCCTCTCCCTCGCCACCGCGTCGTCGTCTCCGTCGACAGCATTATTCCCGTTCTCGCTGTCGAAATCGTAACTCCTCTTCGAGCCGGAGTACTTTCTCCCGCCATTTTCCGACGAAAGGCCGGCTTTTCCGGTGGACGAGCTCCGGCTGAGCCTACCGCATTGTATCAAAATAGCGTCCACTTCTTCCTTCGTGCAGCTCGAAGTCCTCACCGGCGCTCCTCCTCCTCCTCCGCCGCCCAAAACGGTACCCGAAATTACATTTTTACCCTTTTCTACAAATTCTTCACCCTTCTTCACTTCCCCCTGCTCCTCATCGGACCTCTGTCTCTCAATTTCATGGCTTTTTCGGTGTTTGATGATAAAAATCTCTTTTTTCACCACATTTTCCTCTTCTCTTTTCTTTTTCTCCGATTGGGTCTCAGATTTGGGTTTTTCAGGTTGTTTTGGGAGATCAACCGGAGAAGAAGAAGAAGCACAAACACTCTTCTTGCTCAAACAGCTCCCCATTTTTTTTACTCAGAAATTAAATCAGAAAAATTCAAAAAAACAAGAGTTTGTAGAAAGAAAAAAAGATAAGAGGCAAAAGGCAAAAAGGGGTTTACACAGTGTTCAAGAAAACCAGTCAATTAATAAAAATGGTAACTTTTTTGTGGGGGAGAAAGAAAGAGACAGCAAAATTTCAAATTTTGACAGAAGTTGGGGGTAATCAATATAGCCGTTAAAGATTAAAAAGATTTCATTTTTTTTTGGCCCAGTTTTTTTTTGGGGGGGGATAAATAAAAAAGAGGAAAAAAACATTTATGTCAGATTACCTACTACTGTTTGGTGGCACTATAAAAGCATTATCTACTCATTTTTATATTTGAAAAATGAAAAAAAAATGAGAAAAGAAGGGAATCTTGATCCATATTTTGAATTTGGAATAACGGTCAGATTTAATAGGAATTTTTCAAATTTAGAGGTTGGTTCAGGTTGCTTGTGTTGTGTTGTTGGCTTGTTGGACATAGAAATTAGAGATTCAAAACTGTATTCGAGGATTATTTTTGACCAGTGTTTAAGTGATTAATCTATATATATATATATATATAAAAGCAAGATAGTCTGCCAAATTAGGAAAAATCCCGCCAAAAATTGAGTTACCAAATACGGAAAGTTTAGGGTTTGTTTCGAAATGTATTCACATTTATTAAAATATGAATAGTGTCGGGTTAGAAAATAAATGGAGTGACAAAATGCAGTCTTGGAAAGGCCAAAACAACCGACATCAACTTTCAATATATGTCTGTCTCGAGCATTGTGATTGAAAAAGTTAATTTTTACAATTTTTATAATTATTCGACAATTGACTTTATTGGGCTCCAAATTGCATTCAAATTTTGAAATCGGTATGTTGTCTCTCTTGAAAGCCAGAAAAGTAAAGTTGTTTCAGTCTTTCTTGGGGACCGAAAAAAGTTGCCAAGTTGGTTTGCACTAATAACTACAATTAAATATACATGTCTTGAAAAGCTAAAATTGTTTTCAAATTTTTTTCTTCTTACAAACTCTCTTATAAATAAACCCCGTCACATTCACAAAACACACTATTTTGTGCAACTACAAAAACAAAAATTTCTACAAAGTATAGGTATGCTATTTACATCGATTTAGTACCATAATGCTATGAAAATGTTATTGGCATCGACAACGTGATTTGTTCATGCTACGACAAATGTACCCGCAATCGCACATGACAATAACTCAATATTTTTAGACAAGAATCCATTGTTTGAAGCTAAAGGCAACAAAACTTCAAATACAATCACGAGGTATGATTTATGAATTTTCATTTCATATGTGGCCATACTTTTTGGTGTTGAATTTTGTCTTTTATATGCGATTTTATCCATCTCAAAATAAGTTTTTAGTTGAAAAACCGAAAGAAACCAATTATTTTCAGGAAAATTGAGCAAAAATCAATTAATGACGAGTTATGTTCGATCGATTCACAGAGGACAAGTGAAGATTTTAGGTGAGGAAAGAAATGGCACAATTTCTTTTGTTAATTAGACTACAAAAATGTTTTATTTTAGAATGCAATTTTCATGACAAAAAGATATGAATGTTGTTATTTTCTTTCTGCATATATAATGAACTACCATTTGTATCTTCAACAGATTGAAAATTTCAGCAGATTCAATACCAAAGTCATTAGTCATTTGTATGCATCGATTTGATTTATTTTTTTTTGTAGAAAACAACTTGATGAAATACAAGTAAACAACAGGAAAATACAAAATGGCTCCATTGCATATAAGAATAATTATAGATTGAACAATTGTAGATCTTAAGTTTTTTGTTATGGAAAGGACCTATTAATTAAAGATCTGGAGATTTTCAGTGTGAAAGTCTAAGGATGACTAGATCATTTAAAAAGAAAAAAACATTTTGGATGCTTTTTTCGCTCGGGAAAATATCGAACCAGAGACATATATATATATATATATATATAAATAAAATCGAATGATTATTGAAAAATTATTACATCAATTGAAAAAAAACGAATCTCTGTTTATTATAAGATCGATGCATAAATTGGTTTGACAAACAAAAAATGATTTCTAATTCCGATCTATCAAAATCATGAAAATACGAAAAAAAAAAAAAGACTTCGATTGAAAGTCGAAACTATGCATATGTGAAGAAATATACTTTATATTGTGTATTTTTGTTTGCGGTATTTTCTATTTAGTTTACCATGCATATTTCTTTCGATGAGCTCTTTGTATTTTTTTATTTGTTTTCATGTTTTGTGCCTTTCTTAAGGTTGATTCATCAATCATAATCTTCAACTCGAAGAACACAAGCGAATTCATGCGGTAAGTTTCTAGCTTTAGTTTATATATATTGGTTTTATAATAAATAAATCAACTAACTTTGATTTGGTTGATGTGATTTCAGAATGATAACATCCTTGCGCCTAGGACAAGAAAAGAACCTGGAAGCTCTATAAATTTTTAGTATCATCTTCCGTCACAAAAGGCATTTACAACAGCCGAAGTAAAACAATGGCGTTTGTGTATTCCTGCATTTGTCTGTAACGTTTCAAAGGATCATAATGCAAGAAAATATATTGCTAGCTGAAGAAATGTGTAGTATTTTACATATATTGCTAGATATATATGTATATAAAAGCAAGATAGTCTGCCAAATTAGGAAAAATCCCGCCAAAAATTGAGTTACCAAATACGGAAAGTTTAGGGTTTGTTTCGAAATGTATTCACATTTATTAAAATATGAATAGTGTCGGGTTAGAAAATAAATGGAGTGACAAAATGCAGTCTTGGAAAGGCCAAAACAACCGACATCAACTTTCAATATATGTCTGTCTCGAGCATTGTGATTGAAAAAGTTAATTTTTACAATTTTTATAATTATTCTGACAATTGACTTTATTGGGCTCCGAAATTGCATTCAAATTTTGAAATCGGTATGTTGTCTCTCTTGAAAGCCAGAAAAGTAAAGTTGTTTCAGTCTTTCTTGGGGACCGAAAAAGTTGCCAAGTTGGTTTGCACTAATAACTACAATTAAATATACATGTCTTGAAAAGCTAAAATTGTTTTCAAATTTTTTTCTTCTTACAAACTCTCTTATAAATAGGCTTCGTCACATTCACAAAACACACTATTTTGTGCAACTACAAAAACAAAAATTTCTACAGTATAGGTATGCTATTTACATCGATTTAGTACCATAATGCTATGAAAATGTTATTGGCACTGACAACGTGATTTGTTCATGCTTACAGTGTACCTGCAATCTGCACATGACAATAACTCAATATTTTTAGACAAGAATCCATTGTTTCGAAGCTAAAGGCAACAAAACTTCAAATACAATCACGAGGTATGATTTATGAATTTTCATTTCATATGTGGCCATACTTTTTGGTGTTGAATTTTGTCTTTTATATGCAGTTTTATCCATCTCAAAATAAGTTTTTAGTTGAAAAACTGAAAGAAACCAATTATTTTCAGGAAAATTGAGCAAAAATCAATTAATGACGAGTTATGTTCTGATCGATTACAGAGGACAAGTGAAGATTTTAGGTGAGGAAAGAAATGGCACAATTTCTTTTGTTAATTAGACTACAAAAATGTTTTATTTTAGAATGCAATTTTCATGACAAAAAGATATGAATGTTGTTATTTTCTTTCTGCATATATAATGAACTACCATTTGTATCTTCAACAGATTGAAAATTTCAGGCAGATTCAATACCAAAGTCATTAGTCATTTGTATGCATCGATTTGATTTATTTTTTTTTGTAGAAAACAACTTGATGAAATACAAGTAAACAACAGGAAAATACAAAATGGCTCCATTGCATATAAGAATAATTATAGATTGAACAATTGTAGATCTTAAGTTTTTTGTTATGGAAAGGACCTATTAATTAAAGATCTGGAGATTTTCAGTGTGAAAGTCTAAGGATGACTAGATCATTTAAAAAGAAAAAAACATTTTGGATGCTTTTTTCGCTCGGGAAAATATCGAACCAGAGACATATATATATATATATATATATAAATAAAATCGAATGATTATTGAAAAATTATTACATCAATTGAAAAAAAACGAATCTCTGTTTATTATAAGATCGATGCATAAATTGGTTTGACAAACAAAAAATGATTTCGAATTCCGATCTATCAAAATCATGAAAATACGAAAATAAAAAAAAAAGACTTCTGATTGAAAGTCGAAACTATGCATATGTGAAGAAATATACTTTATATTGTGTATTTTTGTTTGCGGTATTTTCTATTTAGTTTACCATGCATATTTCTTTCGATGAGCTGCTGTATTTTTTTTATTTGTTTTCATGTTTTGTGCCTTTCTTAAGGTTGATTCATCAATCATAATCTTCAACTCGAAGAACACAAGCGAATTCATGCGGTAAGTTTCTAGCTTTAGTTTATATATATTGGTTTTATAATAAATAAATCAACTAACCTGATTTGGTTGATGTGATTTCCAGAATGATAACATCCTTGCGCCTAGGACAAGAAAAGAACCTGGAAGCTCTATAAATTTTTAGTATCATCTTCCGTCACAAAAGGCATTTACAACAGCCGAAGTAAAACAATGGCGTTTGTGTATTCCTGCATTTGTCTGTAACGTTTCAAAGGATCATAATGCAAGAAAATATATTGCTAGCTGAAGAAATGTGTAGTATTTTGATTAATCAGTACTAAACTTTATTTGTTCAACTAATTGTTTAGGTACGCCTTTTTTATACTTTGAAACTTTATAATCAATTCTCTAGCATCATCATAATCATGCTTTCTCATTTTCTATATTGCAAGTAGGACCGTTCTATAATGATAAACAGATAAACAAGTAAAAAGATATATTGAATCTTCAAAAGATATTATTTGAAGGTCTTTGAATGTGTTGTCAGACAATTCAATTATAAAGTAAATAACCAGATAAACAGACAATATCCTGACTATCATAAAAAGATAGTAGATTTTTGTGTTATTACCTTATCCTTCCCAAATGAATGCCTCCGGCTATGACTGGGCTTTTTGTTTGGAACTCGATTTGAGAGTAGTTTTGGTTAGTCAATGAATCCTTCAGTTCAAAGTAGCTTTGGCTTTTTCCTCATATTCCAATTTTGGTTGCAATTTAATCCACCCAGCTTCAAAGTGCAATATATAAGCACTTTGTTTAGTTGTAAAAAAGAGATCATTGCTAGCTGTCAATTTGTGGAATAAATAATTACACACAGTTTTTTTGTTAAAAAAAAACACAGAAATAGAGTTAGTAGACGAAAAAAACAAACAAATCATATTTGAAGTCAGAATATATATTTTCTAGAAAACAAATCATATTATTTACAAAATTTGTATAATATCAGTAGATCTTTGCGAGACGAAGACAAAAATCCATCCGAAAAAATATATTGTGAGGAAAGTGTCGTGGCAACTAGAGTAATCCAAGAAAATTGCCAAAACCTTTCAGTAAATGACCATCAATTTTTATTTTTTTAAATTCTTTATTAATTGCCATCCAGTTAACATACTTCTACTTGAAGAAGCAAGAAGTATTAGATGTTGACAACTTTTCAAAGTTAAGCAATGACCACTATATTGATTTCTCATGAATTTTGGTCCTGAATTTTTTTTACAAGACTTCATCAGCAAAAAATAGAAAAATAAGCTTAAAAATCGTAAGAAATTATCTCAGAATATGGAACCCAAATGATAATTGATTTTTGGTGGTCGGCGGAGTCGAAGAACTCTCGGCCATTAATGGACGAAATGATTACAGAACAGAGAAAGATGAAATATTTATGCAGACTGTAGATCTGGGGGAAACGTAAATGAATCCATCCGTAAATTTACAAAATTTGTATACTTACAAATTTTGTATAATAAACAGATCTGGTCGAAATGAAACGAATCCATCTGTAAAAATATAGATATAAAGAGATCTATTAAATAAAAAAATACGATTTAAAAAACCAAAAAAATGAAAAATTTATGCAAACCTGTGGATCTCTTCCAAATGAAACCCAATCTTAGTAAAACAAAATAGATCTATAAAGATATAGGACTAAACGACGAACACTAACTTCGAACCAAAAAATACGAAAATAATATGCTCCGAGATGAAATTGCAAAAAAATAAACAGTGATTCCAAGAAAAATCGTAGAACAATTTTTCATTTTTCAGATGGATTTTGTAAGAAGAGACGGGACAGAACAACAGGGAAAAATGAAATTATGACACAAATTCATTTGACGGCGACATTTTAACATTCAATATATATATGTCCTCTTTAGGGCTACAACAAGACTCTTACAAATTTGTTATTATTTTTTTAATTTAATTTGCAGCCTTCATTTATTGGGTGCCAAATAATTCGGCCAAAAATGTAATGTAAGAGGACAATTTTATGGAGCATGTATTTTTACAGCATACATGTATGGTTTACGTAGTCTTTGTTGACCCATAATTGTTATAGAAATATTTTTCTTTTCTTATACTTAAATTATAAAAAAATATTCATTTAGAGGGTGTTTGGCTAAGCTTATTTAAAACATCTTATAAGCTCCTACATCTTATAAGCTGTTTTAGGAGCTTATAAGATGATGAATCTTATTTTAAAAATAAACTTTCAGAATGTTTGGATAAAATAAGATAGTTGAGTTTACGGGGAAAAAAAAATGAGAGATTGATTGTGTGGTGGGTAATTTTGGGATGCTATAAAATTATTAAGGATATTTATCTTTTGAATTTTTAAAAATAAAAAGCTTATAAGCTCTTTTAAAAAAAATTGGGGTGGATGTACTTTTTTTAGGAGCTTATAAGCTCTCTAACAGCTTTTTTTTGAGCTTATAAGTTCTTCTGGAAAAAAATTACTAAACACATTTTAAGAGCTTATAAGCTCTTAAATATCTTATAAGTTGTTTTTAAGAGCTTATAAACTCAGTCAAGCACCCTCTTAGTTTTACTAATAACTATTTTTTTTTATCTAATTTTTAATTTCCGTTTTGCAGGAAACCTACCATTTTAAATTATTGGAAGTTGTCATTTACCAAAATTTTCATCAGTTACATCCTCAATTCCATATGGTGGTCAATTTAATAATTGACGAAAATTCTACTAACTCTTACAATATGACCTCATACAATATAAGAGAATGCATTTAGATAAAGATCCAACTTACTTAATGTAAAAAACAATTCTATTAATAAATAATATTATGTCATATTCTTAATTTTGTAATAAAGAACTCAATTTTAAATTTATAATAACACTTTTTTCCTATAAATATTTTTCCTATATATTCACATGTCATTAGATCAATCCTCTATCCATTAAACTTGAGTTATTTCGTCTGTACAATTAAATGATTTACTGAATTTTAATTTATTTTAAATTTAAAATATTAAAATTACATTTACTTACTATACAGTCCGTGCATCGCACGGGTGGAATACTAGTTATAATTAATAACAGAAAGATGAATCTCATCCATGAGGGGTCTACTGATATGTTTTCACTCTTTTCTCTCACTACCTCTCTTTTCTCCTCCCACTCTCTAAAAAAACCCTAAAACTTCAAACTCTTTCCCCTCCCTCCCCATCACAGTCGCTCCCTTCCCCTCCCCTCCCTTCTCCTCCTCCTCCTCCTTATCCCCTCCCCTCCCCAACCATGTTTCATGATGGAGCCAATGAAGATATATCCCTTGTGTTATCCGGAGGTGATCGGTTTTTCCGATCGAAAGTGGAGGCAAGTCGAAGGTCGGAGCTACAAAGAGGAGAGTTGGAGCCGGGTAGGTGATGGGTTGCCGGTTGCGGTTGAAGATCGGGTGAGGGAGAGGCTTTTTTCTTTTCTTTTTTTTTCGATTTTTCTGGTTTTTTTTTGTTTTTTTTTTTTTGTCTTTTTTTTACCGGTTGATTTGCGAAACTCGTAGGCGGACGGTAATTTCAGTCTTGCAGTGCGTGTTGTAGCTCGTGCCCGGATTTGTTCGAGTTGGGTAGTCTCCCTTGCGGAGTGCCTTAGTCCTCCTTTCGGAGGTGGTTTAGTTTTCTTTGGAGTTCTTAGTTTTTATTTGTTTTGTGTTTTTTAGTAGTTTCTTGTTTTGCTCCCTCGAATTACGGTGGTTTTACCTCTCGTACGGAGTTCTCCCCTTGACATGTATCAATGTATGTATGTTCAAGGTGGTCATTTGCCAGTTGGCAGTGTAAGTTTATTTGAGTAATAAATATATTTCTATCGTTTCGAAAAAAAAAAACCATGAGAGTCTATTGTCCCGCCTCTAGAGCTTCATGGAGTAAGTGAATCGCGAGATATGTCTCAACGAGCCAGAGTCCTGAACTACTTTAGATCTGAGTCACCACAAAATAAATTAGGGATGACAATTTTGACCCGACCCACGGGTACCCGCCCTGTCGCGGGCCGGGATGGGGCGGGTTTGGGTATCACTTCCGTCCCGCGAGTACCCGCCCAACCTAGAATTTTTATTTTTAAAATATATTTTGCATATATAATATATATTATAATATAATTTTTATATATTTTTATATTATATCTAACATTTATAAATTGATAATAATAACTTTTGTAAATATTATTTAATAAATATATATTTTTTTCATTTTTTTATTTTTTTGTATTTAATTTAATTTAGAACGGAGCAGAACGAGTCTCCCCGCCTCATTTTAGACACGGGGCAGGTCTGGGTCTTCACGGTCCCGCCCCATTGTCATCCCTAAAATAAATCTTTCTCCAACCTATTATTAAACAGATTCAAACATTCACGTTGTGGGTGACAACGAAGCAAATATCACATCACCCAAGTCATTTATACCGATTGAGCTATGCGAGGGGCTAATAATTCGTTTAATGTTTATATATGGTTTTGTTTATAGCTTTCTCTGGTTGTGGTTTTTCGGAAATATTTGTAAAGAATGCTTAGGAAAATGGGTGGAAAGGAATATATTTATTTTGGCTAAAGAATGTAAATTTAGAAAAAAAATATTATTCTTATTTTGATGTCAAGGGTCACCTAAAGTGAAGTCAATGTGGATAACATTAGTGTGGAATTATGAAACTTTTGTTATGTTTTAATATAGACTATATAATATAATATTTTGATTGTGATTATGTGATGATGATGATGCAAAATAATCATTTAATGTGTGTTGTAAATTGCAATAGCTTGTTAGAAATAATATGTAGTAGGTTGGGAAAGTAGTAATGAAGAAATAAAGAGCAAAAAGAAAGAGGTTGGCCTCTTGTATATTCAAAGAATAGAGAGAAATATAATAAGCATTTAAGAATAATGCTAGAAACACTTCGCAAGGAGAAGTTGTATGTGAAATTCAAGAAAATGTGGGTTTTGGCTAAATCGAGGAATTGAAGTGAATCCGTCTAAAGTTAAAGCGGTTAATCAATTGAGTGCACCTACAAATGCGAATGAAGTTCGTAGTTTTCTATGTTTGGCAGACTATTATCAGAGATTTATTGAAGGTTTCTCAAATATGGCTGCACTTATGACTTGACTGACAAGAAAAGAGGAGACGTTCCAATGGAATGAGGAATGGGAAGAAAGCTTTCAGGAGTTGAAGTGGAGGCTAACTTATGCATCAATATTAACAATTCCTAACCCCACTAAAGTTTTTGTTATTTATAGTGATGCATCAAAACATGGTTTAGGATACGTGCTAATGGAACATGGTAAAGGGGTTGCCTACGCCTCAAGACAACTAAAGCCACATGAGTTAAACTATCGTACAAATGACCTAGAGTTAGCTGCTATAGTGCATGCATTAAAAAGATCAGAAGAATAACCAATGTGTTCTTTTTTGTAATTAAATGATAGTGATCTATTTAGAAAGTCACTCAGCGATGTTCTGATTTTAGAATGTGTATGCTTGCATTTTTTTTTCTTATATAAACATAGTTATATATTATAATAGAATAATATAATACAAGTTATTGCTTTAAGACGTATTGACTTAAAATCAAAGAAATATTGTCAGTTATAATTAAATTGGCATTTGATATTTGATAGATACAATTATAGTTAAATTAATATTTGATATTTGATTGATACATTCACACAATGAATTTATCAAAATAATATCTTGAAAAAAAATCACGGTTTTTAAGTTTTGTTACAAAATCGTATATTACGGAAACAATATTCGACTTCGAAAATTTAATTTTAAATATTCTCCTTTATTGATTATTAGATCAATAGTTTTAAATTTAGAATTATATATATATATATATAATTCTATTTCAATAAATTTTTTTCATATAATTCGGCTAATTTGATTAATGATATAGATAATGAATTGGCAAGAAATCAAGGACGATTTGTTGCGTCATAGATTGTGTCTAATTATAAAATTAATCAACTCATCTTAATTGAGAAACTAAATATTAAAACACGAATCTAAAAAATTAAGGAAAAACAAAAAAAAAAACTAAAACATGAGTTCAAAATAATATTAAAAGGAAAAAAGCACTCGACGTCGTTTTAGTGGCGCAATACAGCTACTGTTACGCCCGCGAGCAGAGGATCCAAATCTTATCTATATATATCTAACTAGTATTTCACCCGTGCGACGCACGGGGTGAGGTGAATTGTGTTGTTGGATCTAAATTGCATGTATATAAGAATTGCAATACTAAAGAATATAAAATTTCACAATACAAACTCGAAAAATCAAGCGAAATCATTACATTCAATTATTATAATTTTTGTAATTCTTCATTACTCTATACACAATATTAATCGTCTGTTTGTTTTTCGATTTATTGTTGCCACAAACTAATAATTTCAAACCCTTTCGATTAATAACTGGGGAAACAACAACATATAAAAAATATACAATTAAATACAAAATTTAATCAGTATTATCTTATGCAAATCATCAATTTATGAATTCAGACTAAATGAAAATGATTGTCATCCGAAATATAAACTAACAAATATTTTTCCAAATGTGGCTCTTACGTAAGATTAATAAATAGTCTCCAATTTTTTTTTTTAAAAAAAAACTAAAATAAATATTTAGATTTTTACTTACAAATAAAATAATTTACGTAATTACAAAAATTAAAATTCAAAATTACACCCAAATAATCGTTCTTCGGAGCCCACCAATGAAATAAAAAGGCCAAATAGTATTGAGAGCCCAAAAAAAATAAATAAGTCAATCCAATTAACTTATTATTTTCAATTCACATCCCAAGCCAACTATTCATTTTTATTATAAAAAAAAACCATCACATTTTCAGCTTTCAAGTGTTACATTGCACCGGATTTAAACACATGTCCTCATTAGATATTCCAGATTATTATTCTACCAAAATGTGTGGCTTATCAATAGTTTTAGGGTTCCATTTTTTTCGTCAAAAAAGATGCCACTATATCCAGATTTCACACAAATTTTTTGCAGTTCCGCGCACTCGAAGAGTAAAGGCTGCGGGTTCTCCCGTCATCAAAAAAAAAAAAAAAATCCGATGTCACCTCTCCTCCAACTCTCATTAGCAATAACCCATCCTTCATGGGCTTAATTTTTCGGCACAAAAATACCGTATTTATTTATTTTCCACTAATAATATTGGCACAATTTTTTTTTAATTTTCGCCGACGACCCTTCTCAACCTTATCGTCTTTTAGCGGGAAAAAAATTATTTTTCCGATTCAAACAAATATTTTCAAAATCAATAACCCATTTATCGTTATTTCAATTGATATAAGTCGGATACTAATTACTCTCTATAGAGCCCTATATCTAGGGGTGTTCATTTCCCGATTCAATTCGAAATTCGATTCGACTCGAATTCGAATTTCAATTTCGAATTAGGATTTTTGAACTTCGAATCGAATTTCGAATCAACTCGGATTCCGAATGTGAATATTCGAATCGAATAACGAATTGGGGAATTTTTTTCGAATTCTATTCGAAAATCCTAATTCGAGGTGAAATTTGAGTAAATTCGATTTGGAATATCGATCCGTATTCGTATTTCAATTCGAATTCGTGTACTGATTCGAGCTCAATTATAATTCAAATTTAATTTATATATTATATATTTTAAATATTATACAACATTTCATATGCAAATAGAAATAATATTATTAATTGATGTATAAATAACATTTATCTTTACATTGCTATTATAATAAAATTATTGCAGTAGAATTATAGCATTGGTCATAACCACTATTATAAAAATCCTCGCCTAACCACAATTAGTTCTCGCCTAGGCATTAGGCTCCCCTTGTCTGCCTACGATTTTCTTCCGATTAGGCCCTGTCTAACCCGACCCAGCGGCTAGGTCCCAGCTTGCCGCTCGACTAGCGCCTAGTAATTTTTAGAATACTGGTCATAGCTAATTTTACAATTCAATCTCATTTGTAATTTCAAGGATTTTTCTTTAGTGTTTTATATCTTTAAAATAACAATATAATTTTGATTATTTTATATGATTTGTTTCATTATAGGATTCTTTTGTTAAAAAAATTTAAAATTTGCTTGAAAATATGATTCTTGGATCCAAAAAATATGGGCCCAAATCCGAATAATGCACGGTTTATCGATAAATTTTGATTTTTGGATTGACTCAAATTCGGTTCGAAAATCGACAAATTCAATTCGATTAAATTCGATTCTTAATCGAATTAGGATCGAAATTCGAATTGAGGTTTTAAAATGCACATTCGATTAATTCGATTCGAGGAAGTCGAAGAATTCGGAATTCGATTCCATGAACACCCCTACGGCTATATCTGGGAAAAAAGATGTAGATCTATGATTTAACTTAATTTTTAGCCATTTTCAATGATTTATGTCTACACCGTCTTCGATATCAACGGTGCTGATTACATGAACGGTAAGATCTTACAATTTTTTTCCTTAATATATCTTTCTCTAACATTATATTTTTCTCTAACAAATCTTTCCCTTAATTTTTCGTAGATCATTAATAATTTTATCATATATTTGGAAGGACAACATAATAGGTATGTTATTATTAATTACGCAATATTTGTTTTCTCAGTATGATATTTTCTTTATAAAAAAAAAGTACATGCATTTCAGATATTGTGTATATTTTGTTATGTCAATCCGATACCAAAATATTGTTATTCTATTTTATTTTTTTAAAAATATTTTTTAAATTTTCTGTCTAATTGTATCAGCAACATATAATAACATGACTATTTTTTTGAAAAATAACAATCATATATGACTTTTTATTTATTTATCAATATTCAACATAAATATTTATATTTAATCATAGATAAAACCACTTGTGCGGTAAAGATGTATTTGTATTACAATATTTAGTTCTAGATACATTTTTTATTTATATCTTGGACAATAAGATAAGAAAATGGTTATACGTAATCGGTAATCCTATTTGAGTTTAATTTTGATTTGTGTTAGGTATACAAAAGGATATTGCAGGAAATATATTACAAATAATCAATAGCACATATACAGATAGGACACATTATTCTGTCTTATTCTACTATATACATTAAAAAAATATGTATGTAATGTTTAAATATAAAATAATATATATATCTCTTGTGTTTTAGGATGCGCTGAATAAGGCAAAAACTTGTATAAGACGGTCTCACGGACATATTCCATTAGACGGATCCTACATGTATGTAGGATTCCAACCCAAACCCAAACCCATGAATGAAACCCATTATTTTTTTGTTTTGTAGGATTCGTCTCATGAACTTAAATCCATGAGACGGTCTCATGTAAGACCACCTCGCTGAATAATACTCCAAGTAACTAAACAAACAACAAAAGAAAAATATGTTCACAAATAAGGCAAATACTAATCCATTATATACATATATAATGGTTGATGAATAACTAAGACATTAAGAATATAATTTCTTAAAAATTGATTATAAATGTGATATATATTTTATATTATAACATCGTGAATGATGATATATCTCTTGAGTTTGTTGCCCAAAACAATAGATATTACCTGGAGTATTGTTTTTGCTATTCTGCTTCTCTGTGATTGATGTGCCTTTTTCTGGTGATTGTTTATGTTGTTATCTTGAATTGGCATTGTGAAATAAGTGATATCTCGTTATGCATTGTTGCAATTATGAAGCTCTTGAGTGATAAGTAAAATTGCAAATGTCGTCAATTGATTTTTTTAAACAATATTTATAGTGCAAAATCAATGGGGATTGGTAAGGAAATCTGCATATACATTATGTACCTTCTGTTTATAAATATATAGAACCAAAAATCATGTTGCACACTAAAAAACAGTTTAGTTGATATTTTCCACGTTAGATACGTTTTGCATAATTTTTGTAATTATACACCAGCCTTGGAAATAATTAATCCTACAATTTAATGTGTCTTTCCATGAAACAAAAGCTTGTATCGTGAATTTGTCGTTTTGTATTTATTCGCGTAATTAGCCACAATGAATTCTTTAATGGCATACCCGTTCCCTTCAAGCATGATTCGCTTATACTGAGAAATATTGGTCTTCTTTATCGTTCATGTATTCTATCATCCCGCAATAAGAAAACTTGTCATCTTATAAACTTTTTATGCTACAATCAATTTAAACATTGATACAATACACAAATAATTTCAAGATCTCTGTATCATAGAACACACACTCAAAATTATTCATATTAGTTTGATCATTGTCTGCTGGTTTCTCGTATAGTCGAACCAGATGGAGTTTCATCGCCCATTTTTGCTTATTCATGTTGATATCCTTATTCAGAGCGAACACATGAGCCATTTTTTTCAGAATGAGAGAGGCTTGACAGAGTAGATGAGTAATTGAATTGTACATAAAATTTGCAGTAAGAAAAACTGCATTTTAAATCCATATTTATAGGCGAATTTGATAGAACAATTAAGGAAATTTTTTGCAATAGGTATCTGTTATATATCACAACCTTAAATAAAACTGATTTTAGTTTCATGTATCGTCCATCAAAATCTCTTATTTGATATTTTGTAATTATTTTGAAAGGGTTTCCGATTTATACTTGTGATACGAATCTAATATTTCTGGAATACTTATTATGCAAAACATTAACAACAGATTTTGATTTCTTATTTAAACTGGAAAAAAAGAGGGTTAGGGCCGAATTTTTTTGGCCCGTTTAAATCAGGACCTTTTTGGCCCAGACCGTTAAACCGAAGCCCGTTAGGGCTAGCCCGAAGGTTAACCGAGCTAGCCCGCTATATTTATTTTTTAAGAAATAAATATAATTTTAATATCATATATCTACTTTTATTACCTATTACTAGTAAATTTATTTTTCAAATTCACGTCTCCTCATCTATAATTTTATAATTTTTTTAATGCAATGTAATTATAAACTATGTATGACTTTTTTTTGTAATGAATAGATTAACTTTAAATATTAAATTTTAAATGTTATATATGCTCAAGTTTAAAATTTTAGATTTAGATATGTAACTTTTAAATTTTAACTTATAGTCGTATGAGTAATAACAGAAAAAGGTGTTAATTTCTCCATAGCTTTACTTATTATTATTTTGTTTTCAAAATTTAGATCATAAAATATTTAATTTTACAAGTTTGTTAATGCAATGTAATTAGAAACTTTGCATGAATTTTATTTATGATGAATAGTTTAACTTAAAATGTTAAACTTAAATGTTATATATATTTGAGCTTAAAATTTTAAATTTAAATATAAAATTTTATTTTTTTGATTTATAGCCCGATAGTGGCCCATTTAGCACGAAGCCCGCTAGGGTTAGGTTTAGGTTCCAATATTGCTAGCCCGTTTAAAACAGGCCCGTTTAGCCCGAGCCCATTAGGGCTAGGGCCAGCCCGTTTAACATCTCTAATTTTGACGTTCAGAATCTTTTTTTTTAATATTTTGTTTTTATTTTATAAGATTTTCGGATTTGCAATTAATATATGAATGTCATATTTTAGGAAATATTTGTTATGCAATTAAGATTATTACAAAATTATAAGCGTAATCAATCAATGGTTCCTTTATTCTTGTTAATATATATGGACAGAAAATATATTGCCACCAATCAAATAGTCAAAGTTTCTAAATAATTATGAAATTTACCGTATCCGAAGTATAATGATATTAATCCCTTAAAAATCGTGTTTTATTAGTATTCTAAAAAATCAGCATATTTATTGAAGTCACATCTATATCTATATAATATATAAAAACAGAATAGTGATAATTCTGAAAATTTCCCGCCCAAAACCAACTGCTAATTATGGAAAGTTGTTCTTTTACTTAAATAATGATTTTGCTTTTTAAAGGTTTTTGCAGCAAAGACTTACGAATTTTGCAAGATATTCTTGTCTTGAGCAGCAGTGCAAACAATCTCAATTCTTTTTTTTTTTTGTATTTATTGGTGGATCGAATTTCGAAGCATTAGAGCTTTTTTATAATACAGATTGAATTGCATTATTGCACAGGGTAGGAAAATGACTAATCATTTGATTGCATTGTGCTGAAACTATTTTTAATTGACATTACATCATTTATATACTTTATAATACTCTTCAATTGACTGATTAATCATAAATCCCAATTATATAAATCAAATGAGTAGTAAATACTCATTGTTTTGTGATCAATATAAATAACTAATAATAAGAAAATCATAACTGATAGAAGAAAAAAAAAATACATAATAATAATAGTGTTTATTTGGAACGTGGATGAATCAGAAACCATAACAATTAATTTTGCAATTTACAATATGTGAACCCTTCAGTTTTCGTTTGAATCATAAATACAACTTCAGGCAATTAGAATAAATACAGACCAACAAAATTTAAATTAACTTGATTTCATTGGAAATGCGGGCATGCATTAAGATTAAAAGTATACAAAGTTGAAAACACATAAAATGGGAGTGCATTGTAATAAATACAGAACATTAACAAAATTTAAATTTGACTTCATTGGAAAGACGAGGTATACATGGAAAATGCAGTACGGTTTTAATTAAAATTCAAGCTTTCCCAACTAATCAAATAAAGTTTATTACACATGGAACACTTTCTACCATTAATATTGTAGTGTAAAACTCTACTACAAATACACACCAATCAACCTTTTCAAAACTTACCATTTCTTAGCCCCTCAAAATAAAGGATATTTCTTTGAAATCCCCACATTGTCATCACAATGAACAAAAATAGATACAGTCATACCGAATACCACACCTGAAAAATATTTCTTATTCAGTTTGGTAAAAAATATAAATCCAAGCAAACAACAGCGGGAATTGAAGTTTTTCTTGATTCGTGTTCAAAGTGTATTCTGTTCTATCGTTTGGAAATAATTTAAGTGTGTTAAGTTTAGAGTGCATATTTCACCACACAGAGGTATGTAAATTTTATTAATTTATAACATTGTTTTCAATTTAAAAAATATAAAATAAATAACATAAAAACTAACTATTGATTTTTCTAATGATAGAGAATTCAAGCTCCAGCAACACTAAAACGAGGGCAAGTCGAAAAGATTCAACCAATAAAATAACACAATTTAATTTTTGATCCAGTGCGTGAAAATATAAACAACATGGAAACAACCAAAAAACAATATAGAAATAAACCAGAAACAATATAGAAAATACAATATGAACAAAAAGATTTAAAAATAGGTAAAAATTGTATTTAAACATCAAAAATTACATGGAAACAACAAAGAAACATCCGAACAACATAAAAAACGCAATGTAAACAACCCAGAATCAACGTAAAAAATATTAAAAAACCACATATATAAAAAAAGCTTAAAATAGGTAAAAATTACATTTACACATTGAACACTACATGGAAATAACAAAAAATTATTAGAACAACATTAAAAAAATTATAGAACAATACAGAAACAATAGAAATAATGTACAAAATAATAGTTAATGAAAAAACAGTATAAAAAATAGGTAAAAGTTGTTTTGTAATATCGAAACAACACTAGAAACAACAAAGAGACAAATTTAAATAACATCGAAACAACATATATAACATATGAAGCAATACATGAATAAAAAAACAAAAAATACGTAAAAATAATAAAAAATATGCAGGAGCGTAAAAAAGGAAAAACAAACAGGTAGAAAAGGAAAACGAATAAGTACAAAGTGATAAGAGCGTATTTTGTGGTATATTTACCGAAAAGAGTGTATTTTTGTAATTTCCCTTTTTTCCCCCACAATATCCCAATTGGCTTCTTTTTTAACCTTTTTGTGTAATTTTCAATTAATGGTTTTTGCTAATTTTTGTATTAAAATAATATGTAGTTTGTGCTACTAATAATAATAATAATCTGTAATTTGTGTTGCATTTCTTTCTCCCATAATGAATTGAATTTGTGATATTGTTTTAATTAATAGTTGGAAATTTCGAATAGGATAAATAATTTTAATTGCTAAGAAAAATTAGAAAGAATCCAAATTAATTTTTATTGTGATTTCTTTTTGCTTTATTTTTTGGGCCTTTAGGGATTTGGGCACTAATTTGTTATTTTTTTATTTTTTTATATATCAAAATTATTCAGAAAATTATTTATTTTGAAACTATATATCTTTTTTTAATGAAAATTTTGAATTTCAACAATGTAGGAAAAATCAACTCCATGAAAAGCAAGTTATTTGGCTTTACAATTAAACAATATATCGACTTTAATTAACTAATATAATTAAAATATTAAATTTCTCTTCATTTAGGATATATAATCCGTGCATCGCACGGGTGGACTGCTAGTTTTACTAATTCTAGAAGTGTGGTTTAGGCGGGAAAAATGAGTTGGTTATTATATATATATATATATATATATAGATAGATAGATAGATTAGGCTTTTGCTTTCACTTCTCACGAAACCATAAGTTTGTTCTCTCCAAGCAACGACGCGGCTGCCAAGAATTCCAATGGTGATTTCTTTAGTTTTAGCACATCATAATTCATGCGTGTGTATTCTGTTTATGGTGATTATTTTTCATAGTTTGTTTTCGGATTTGGGGCTACTGATTTTACATTACTCGACCTTAGATTAACCAACACATGGTAATAATATAGGCAATCGTTATGTTAATTCAGATTTATGGATTTTAAAATCGAATCTTGTTCATTGATATTACATACCATTTTGTCATCCATAGATGTCTTCACGAGCAAGATTATTCAATTCAAACAACACTAATCACTTGTCATTATGCATCTGGTGATTGTAGTACGAAGCAGTATTTGAGTTTGTAGTTTCTATATGGTCTCTATGTCTAATTTTTTTTTATGCATTATAATTACTGCAGGAGAATCTCTGGGAGCAGGTTTTCTCAGATGGCACCCCGGTTAGAATAATGTTTTAATTTATTTGTGGTTTCGTTTCGTACCCATGTCTTTTGTCTTAATCTTTTTGAATGAGTCTATGTTTAATTTGCTGCTTCTTCCCCCCTCCTCCTCAGTGGGGTCCAACGTTGGACAAGGTATACGAATACAAATGGAACTTTTCTAATTTGGAAGTAAGTTGATCATAATCTTGCTCCGTCTTATTATATAACTGACTAAAAATTATATTTGTTGCTAACATGTTTGAGGTATATTTGGCAGCATGAATTTGAAGAAGGTGGAGTGTTAGATGATAGGAAGGTCTACCTATTTGGCCATACAGAACGTAAGTAACCTCGTTATTTTGTTTGGGCTGTCTGGCAGAATCACACGTAATTATTTTTTACCACGACCTTTCTCGCCGCTATATTTTTCAGATTGTTGTGTAGATTTTGTAGGTTTTAAACTAATTGATATTGTTTTTGCAGCTGAGTATGTTTTTTTCCAAGGTCAGGAAAGATTTGTACTGGTCCCTGTTGCGGTAGCTGTAAGCCCTGAAACTTTTTCAATACGACAAAGACAGTTATTTTTGACATTTAACTTTGCTTTGCTAATGTCATAAATCTGTGTGATGAATCATATTTGATTGAGATTTTACAGGGGTGTGTCTCCAGTATGTTCGGAAACATATGATTTTTGTTATCTTGTGTGGGTGTTTTTGCTATCTTTGACTTTTTGCAGAAACATAGTTAATGGAATTCAAAATATTGTCATCAGTTACTGAACTTGTTATTATTTCTTCTTCAAAATCAAGATACAAAATACACCTCTTATTACATTATTGAAATGAAATTTACAGTGGTTTTTGGCATTTGAGACCTTCACATAAGATTTATGATGATGATGATATATTTCATGTTTTCATGTTGTCTGTTTGTGCAATTGCAAATTATCATATATGAACCATACCAATATTGTAGGAGATTAATATATTTTTATGTTGATTTCTACCGATAACATTTTTCTTCTCTTACACCTATCACTTTCCTTAATAGGTGGTAGCCGCTTTTCCTCCTTTTGACAAGGTCTTGACTGAATCAGTTGAAAATGCAGAATTAGAGATTGTCCCGATGAACCAATTGAAATTGAGTTGGGTTCCATATATCCCACCTGAAGAGAGGTCTTAATCTTCATTTATTCTGCTGTCTGATTTAAGTCATCCAATTGTATTGCATTCTTCACTTTTGTGTTCTCCACAGGAATTCTTCAGTTGAAAGACTAAGAGAATCACATATTTTTATTTTAACTTGCACGCAAAGAAGGTATGTTATCTGCGCCACTTCTCTTTTCCCCCTTCATGGAATGGATGTATCAAGGAATCAAGATTTCGTATAAATTCATTTGAGCACATTTAATAAATTACTTTTTTCGGTATCAACGTTGTGGTATTCGAAGCATTAGATACACTTGAAAGTTCAAAATTAAATCATCCGATTGTCATCTCAATTTTGTGACTTATTTTGGGTTTTTTATTTTCTTATTATTTGTCATATTCAGATCAGTTAGAATGAGATTTTTCTGTTAAGATAGATAAGAGTAATGTTTTTCATTTACTTAGTTTATCTGATTGATTTCTAATAGTCACTCAAAGTTGCTTGTTGCAGGACTGGTCTAAAACATTTGAACTCGGGGCCAATGGCGGACCCAAGGGGGGGCAAGGGGGGGCCACTGCCCCCCCAAAATTTTCCAAAATTTTTTTTCCCCCCCAAAAATTTTTGAAATTATATTTTAAAGGGTAAAATAAATAAATTAATTTACAATTGCCCCCCCAAAATTTTCAAAAAAAAAAGAATTCCCCCCAAAAATTTTCCAAAAATTTCTTTTCCCCCCAAAAATTTTCCAAATTATTTTTTAAAGGTAAAATAAATGAACTAATTTACAATTTTCCCCCCAAAATTTGATAAAATTTTAAATAGTTGTCTTTTACAATATAAAAAACCATTAATTATGGGTAGTATATGGAAAAAAAAAATTCACATAGTATAAATTTATAAACTCGGTCCGTTTTCCGCCCCCCCAAAGTCGAAATCCTGCGTCCGCCACTGCTCGGGGCGTCAGAACCAGTTTGAGAATTTCACACCTTGTAAGTTGGCTTAATATCGCTTGCTTGTAATTTATTTCTGTGATGAAGTTAAGTTTTACATACTCAATTTATGTGATGAAGTTAACTATGTCTAGCAGTGGATATCAACAATTACAAAGTGTCTTCTGGTCTTTATAAATTTTATATTATTGACTTGTTGCCCTTCTCATCTTTTGGCAGACTTCTATCCTCCACTCCAAGAAGAACAGAGCTCGGCGCTGATATGTCCAATAGATCCCAATCCAGTAAGATCATACTCGTGATTTTATTGTGTATTTGCATGACAACTAAACCCGCATTCTGATGCTAACCAGGGGTGTGAGTGGGTTGTGCTTGTTTTGAAACATTCACTTCAGAATGATATTTAAAAGAATATGACAGGCTAACCTAATGACAAATTTGCTCCAGGTTCTGTGTCTCTTTAACTGGGAACAAGATGAACTGGAGGTATGCTTAAATTTTGTTCCTATGATAATGGTTTTTGGCATAATCCTCAAACTGTTATGGAAGGTTTACTTGTGTCAGCTTGCGTGCATATGCTTCTGTAATGTCGTTAACGAAGAAAACCTTTTAAATCAAGTGAAATAAAAAATGTGTATTCAGGAGTTCACTGATAAGCTTATTGAGGGAAAGGAGTTGCCTGCTGGCCAGAAAGAATTCTTCATGGTAAATTGTCTGAACACCGTTTCATAAGGCTTGGTGGCAACTGTATTGACTACTTATATGGTTATCTTTCTCTAGGATCTTGTGGAGAAGGAAGTTCGTAAAGCTAAGATGGATAACCGCAAGGTACTTTCTTGACATTGGCGGAAGTAACTTTTGATTACCTTTATGCGTGTCTCATGCTACTAAAAGTTTCCTTCTTCGCTTTGTGTAGAAAAATGAGGCCCGTAATAAGGCCATCGACGAAATGAGTGCTGAAAAAGGGCTGCTTTTGGAAATATCAGATTCTACAAATTTTATCCTATGCCTACGGCCAACACTCCCGATATATCAATGTTTAAGGTGAATGTTCTAATTCTTTATGTTATTGCCTGCTTGCATTAGTGGTGGAAGTTGTTGGTTCGACATGTAACTTTTACATAGGGTGCTTCCCATTTGATCCTTTTGTTACATATCTTCGGAAATTCTTGTTAGTTTGTGTTACTTGCTCAAATTGTCATATGTCCATATTCATGCCTTGTTTATGTGATCAGGTTGCCACTGTTACTAGATTAAGGGGAATAAATTACAATAAACCCCCAGAGCTTTGGGCTAATTACAAAAAAATCCGGAATGTTTTCAAAATTAAAAAAAGCCCCCTCGGGTTTGTTTGTTTGTCTTAAATTTATGGGGGTAATTGTAATATTCCTATAACTATTATGGGGTTTTTTGAAATATTTTTTTTTGTTAATTAAGGGGGAAAATATAAGATAGGGTCAACCTCAAGGAGTTTTTTGTAAGTTTAGAAAATTTCTGGGTATTTTTTGTAATTATCCCAAACTTCGGGGAGGTTTTTGTAATTATCCCCTAGATTAATTTTGTGATGTCAATATTAATTGTCTAAAAATCTATATGCATTGCAGTGTGACGAGATCACCACTTACTTCGGGAGAGCTCACCAGGTTTTTTGATTGGACATAAACTGAAGGGACCAAAGTATATATTAGCTAAGGAATACTAAGAGAATTCTAAAAGAATTGTCAGGAACACTGGTTGGTTTCATTTGGAGTATTCATGTTCATTTTGTCAAAACTGTGCGTGGACGCTTTTTTTTTTTGGTCCAGACGCTTTTGCGATTGAACTAGATCAGTATATATTTAGAAATCATGCTTCATCATTTCTTCTTTTTACTTCCGAAATTCGATACTATGAAAAGAAAAATCCCCCCCCCCCCTCTGACAACTAGACCCTAATTTATTTTTCTTCCCCTCCCTCCCCATCTCACAGCAGCCGCCCATCTCACTCCCCCCTCCCCCTTCCCCTCCATGTTTCCTATTGGAGAGCCAACAATGGCGGTCCCTTGAGCGTCCGAAGGTGGCCGGAATTTTGGTTAGGGTGAAAGCGGGTCGGAGCTTCACGGAGGTGTCTCGGAGCTGAGTAGACGATGGGCTGCGGCAGTTGATTTGGGAGAGGGAGAGACATTTTTCTCCTTTATTTTTTGTTTTTCTCGTTTTTTAGCTATATGTTGTTGTATTTTTCTGTTTTTTTTTGTTTCTTTTTTTTTTTGTTTTCACAGGTTGAAGGGCGAAATCCGTAGCGGGCTAGTTTTGTCTGTCCGCAGTGTTGGTTTATGTTCGGCAAACTACTCGTGAACAAGCTCGGATATTGTTCGTTTATGTTCGTTTATTTAGTTAAACGAACATAAACGAACAAATTTTAGGGCTCGTTAAATAAACGAACAGAGTTTGAACAATACTATACTCGTTCATTAATAGTTCGTGAACAAGCTCGTTTAGTGTTTGTTTAGAATTGTTCGTGAACAAGCTCGTTAAGGTTTCGACTATTAGCTCGATTATTATTCAATTAATAATAAATAATGTTATTTAATTTAAAAAAAATTAATTTAAATATTGATATTTGTTTGTTTGTTTGTTTGTTTGTTCGTGAACAAAATTATTGATTGTTCACGAACAGTTTATGAACACAAATTTGAATATGAACATGTTCACGAACACGAACTCGAATATGAAAATGTTCACGAACATGTTCGTGAACAAATTCGAACATTACACAAATTAAATGAACGAACACGAACACAAACTTAGTAACCCAAACCGAGCTAGCTCGAACAGGACCAAAAATAAACAAACATTTGGCAAACAATGCTTGGCTCGGCTCGGCTCGGATCGTTTACAACCTTATTGCTTGTGCCCGGTTTTTGTTGTAGTGTTGCGGTTTTTTAGTATTTTACAGTCTTCATTGAGGAGTGCTGAAGTCTACTAGCGTGGGAGTGGTCTAGTTTTGGGTGTGATGGGTTTAGCTTGGAAAGTGGATCTGAATTGGTCTTACCAATTCCCCACTTGACTTTTATTTAGTCAAGTCGGCTCATAGCCAGTTGGCTACGTTTGTAGTTGTAATACTAGTTTTTTGAGTTGTTTTAATAAAATACTATCATTCGAAAAAAAAGAAAAATCCATTTTCTCCTCCTAATTTCAGGCATTGATGGCAATTAAAGATCAAAAAACACCAATATGACATAACATAAATACTTACTGATTTGCTATCAACAAAATGCTTTGGTCACCGGTGAGACTCGAGACACTCAAAATCAGCAACTGAAGCATCCGATCGACAAGGTCAGGCTTGCAATTTCTGCTCCATTCCTAAATGTCTATTTCTTGCCCACAATAAGGCCCCATTACTGCTTTTTTTCCCCATGACTTGCAAACTTTTGGTACTACAGTTAGTATTTCATGAACCGACAGATTCTTGAATATTAGCCCAAGTGCATCTGGTATTAATTCGTCCCATTTTCGGTAATCGCTTCTCTCATCTGTTTATTTTAAGCTCTTTTTGGCACTGCCGAGTTAATAAAAAAAGTGCGTAAGAAATACAATTGCGGAAGAATAAATGGGTCAACATAATATTGGAGAAATCGGATCTCACATTCATCGACAAGCAAAAATAACCGAAAAATAAAAACAAAAATACCAATAATCCACAACACAAGAATTTACGTGGAAATTCTAAAATCGGAGAAAATCCACAGCCCACAGAGAAAGAAATTTCACGTGAAATATTTTTACAATTAAACAGACTCTCTCGCTCTCTCTCTCTCTACCCTAGTGCCCTCATACTCTTACAAATCTTTGACTAAATCACACATTTGTCTTAACTCTCCATAAAATTAATAATGTGGTTACCATTTCATTAAAAGCGTTGCTAATTTAGTGACACAATAATTGATTAGTGTCGGGAAAATTATACCTCAAAAATTATAGGTCTATTATAATCGTGACAGAAAATAGTGTCACCAAATTAATGTTAATGACGGACTAAATAAAAGCGTCACGTTTTGAAATTTACCTACGCATAGAGCTTGTGTCACTAATATTTCCGTGACATCAATATTAACAACGCAACTAGTGAAACTTTTACAAGCGTAGGTAATATGTTTCGTGATGCTAATAAGCGTCTCTAAACGGAAAAAAAAGCGTAATTAAACATTGTTTTTTTTTTTTGCAGTATTTATTTTCTAATACACAAAAAAAGAAAAAAAAAACTTTGAGCAAAAAGTAATATCAAATGCAGTTTATGTTATTTGTCTGATTGGCCAAAAATATTGAGAATTAAATTTTACAAGCTGATCTAATTTACCTTTTTTCTACTAAGTTAGATTATAGAATAAAAAATAGAAGGTTTGTGTGTAGGTTAGCAGGGGAAACCATTAAGATCATTTTTATGTATTTTTGTATTACATCTACGAATAAATTTGGTAATTGTATTACATTGTCATCCCTAGTCAATTTTGTATTAAGGCTAATCTTTTCACGTTATTGTCATATGATTCAAGTTAATTGAGAATTAATTATATTTAGGTTTATGTTATCAAAGTGTATATTAATTTATTTCGTAGGGTTTGTTGTTTCTTCATATTTGTTTAGTTTTTTTATTGTATCATTGATTATTATATGAATTATTCGAGCAATCTTGTGCAACAAGAGTTGCCATAGAATTATTTCCAAGATTTAGCCCTTCCACGATCCCAACAGCTATTGCAAGTGGTTTTTTATTTTTATTTTTTTTGTTTTATTTCAGTTTGTGAAATCTGTAGACTGAAAGTGTTTTTTGTTTTAATAAAAGTGCTTTTTTATTCGGAGTTGCTATTCAACTTAGCAACGTATGATATATAAGAAAAATAAATGTATAAATTTCAGTTATTCAGATCGGTTCGGTTAACTGAAATTACAAAGTCGAACCGAACTAAACCGAATAACCGAAATTATAAAAAAATAAAAACTGAAAAACGAACGGAATTTTTCGGTTCAATTTTGGTTCGGTTCGGCCGGTTAACTGAATTCTTTATAGTTGATTTATTTATTTCGAACTGAAACAGGTTCATGAATTTTTATTTATATATTTATTTATAGGAATAGGATCAAATGAGACCACATAATTAGAGTGAGACAGTGTGGACTAATCCTAGCCACAAATCTCAAATTTTAGATGGTTGGGATTTCCCAATATAATAATCATTTTAGATTTATTTTAAAGCTAAAAAGGGCAGGTTAGTCATTTTAATTTTCACCCCCAATTATGTGGTCCCCCAAATCACGTTCATCCCATTTCATTCCTTTCACAATTCTCAGAAGGAAGAAGAACACGCACCAATCTGTTGGTTGCTCGTCAGTTCGGAACATGGCAACCACCACCACCACCGCCGCCGCCTCAATCACCTAATCCTGCTCCTCTCCGCTGTCTCCGGCTGTTTACTCCTCCTTATTGCACTTCTTTTGTTTCTCTCCCCTCCCATCTCCGACCACCATAGCCTCCCATATGCGAATCAGATTTCGAAGTCGAGTCCCCTAATTTTAGGTCGGCGCGAGAAAAAAAATTAGGGACGAATTTAGGTGTGGTGTAGCTGTTAATAAAGAGGCTATTGATTTTTGTTTCTGGTTGATGGAGTGGTGTAGCTGTTGTTGTAGATGGAGGATTGGTAAAGAAGACGATGCTGACATGGATCGATTGTTGTACACTTAGATGCTTTTCGATGTATACTTAGATGTGTTTTGTTGTATAAATAGTTAATTTTTGATGTATATATTTATGTTGCTGTATACTTATGTTTTTTGTTGTATATTTATATGTGGTTTGTTGTATACTTATATGTGTTTTGTTGTATACTTATATTTTTGTTTGACAATTGTAATATACAGTGAAATTATGTTAAGTATACATCAAATATATGTTAAATATACATCACTAATGATCGTGATTTTCTCTCTCTCTATAATTGATTTACTTAATCCACGGTCCCCACATATTTTTGTTTGACCATTTTAATATGTAGTAAAATTATGTTAAACACACAGCAAAATAGTGTTAAGTGTACATCAAATATATGCTAAATATACAGCACAATAATGGGCGTTATTTTCTCTCTCTCTATATTTGATTTACTTAATCCACGGTCCCCACATGTTAATGAGCGTGATTCTCTCTCTATATATAACTGATTCCTTGATTCGCGGTCCCCACATATTTTTGTTTGACCATTTTAATATGCAGTAAAATTATGCTAAACATACAGTAAAATAGTGTTAAGTATACATCAAATATATGATAAGTGTACATCATACTGCATGGCAGAGCACATGCGTGATTTTCTCTCTCCAACGCGATTTTCTCGCGATTTTCTCTCTCCCCACGTGATTTTTTCTCTCTCCTAATAACTGATTCCATATTTAGATGGTCCCCCACATGGGTAATTTGACTACTATACCCTTATTTTGATTTAATTAAATATTTAATGTAATTATAAGCCCTATTTATCTTAGCCATTGATATAACTAAAGGAGGGTTGAGATGAGTCCACATTATCTCACTATAATATGTGGTCTCATTTTAACCTCCCCCTTTATTTATATATATACTTTTGTCTCCTTTAAGGAATTTGTACCATTGATTTTAGGGATAATTACAAAAACACCCTTGATGTTTCGGCTAACTAAAAAAAATAGAGATGTTTCAAAAATACAAAAACATCCCTTAAGTTTGATTTTGTCTTAAATTTAAGAGGTTAAATGTAATGTTATTATAGATGTCAGGGGCTTTTCAAATTTTTTTGCTTCTCAAGGGGAAAATGTTAGACGAAATCAAATCTTAATTGGGATTTCGTAATTTTAAAAAAAAAAATCATTTTTTTTGTAATTAAGCCGTACCTCAGGGGCTTTTACTTTTAATTATATATCCCTTGAATTTATTATTTGATTATCATTTAGATAGATATAACCAAAAAGAGAAGAGAAATGACAACAAAATCCCTTCAGAAAACCCCTATTAATAAAAACACATGAATGAAACTAGCTACTAAAGTTAACACAACACCATTGGGCAACGAAGAAAATATAGCTAAAAAGAAACAAACAGATAAAAAAGAAACAAGCGCCTTGCATAATTTCTTAAACTTAAACAACTAGTCTAAAATATTGCATAATCATAATTGTTGGAAATAAACTTGATTAAACCCAAGTAATATTGTATTGGGTTTGGAAGACTAGTTTTGAGATAAAAGAAAAAATAAGAGCTCAAACCCAAATGCCAGATGGTCCAAATTCTAGAATTTATCTAGAAAAGTCTCTTGAAAATATCTTACATATTATTTATAGAAAAGCTTGTACAATGTTCTAGTGAGGTAGATATTTTGAAGGATAATTCTAGTGGATGAATTATAGCCATTAGATCAAATAAATCCTAGTCATTGTTTAGAAAGTTGTCTTGGTATAAATAGAGGTGTCTTAGCTCATTTTGTAACAAACCAAATTTGAAAAGAATCAATACAAGCAAATATTTCTCCACCAAAAACTCTCTTACATTTCTTAGCCTAAATAACCTCCTCCTCGTCCTACAAAGAAAAATAATTGCTCTTCAAACTTCCAATTTCTAAATAACCCATTTTTATCCAAATTTGAGATAATCCTCCTCCAACAATAATTTCTTTGTTCTCAATGTTCTCAAATAAGTGTTCTCAAATCTCTAAAAAATTATTGCACAGACTAAAAAATAATCCTAATAAAAAAGAGAAGAGAAATAGAAATGTCTATTGGTCTAGGAGTAGACTTAGACCTTGAAGGTAAGCCCGCCTTCTCCAAGTAAGTATCACACCAATCTCATCAGTGCGTGTGACACTTAGGAAGACCCGTATCATGTTATTAATTGTCGGGACTCCAATTCCATTCCCCTCCTAATAAACTGGAAAAAGGTCTCCCAAAAATGCATTGTTGCCAACAATGCGGTGAGAATAATATTGGTTTGCCTGATTTCCCTACCCAGTATATGGGAAGGAACCTGTTTCTCCAGCGTTGATTGACGTTAGCGAACATGAGTCTGTCCGGAAAATGTAGCCGATCCCATATCTCGAGCAAAAGATCATCAGAAAACTAGGGGGAAAAAAAGTATTAATGTTGTTTGCAGAACTGAATAGACTAAATAACCTTAATCTCAACAAAAAAACCCTAACAAAAAAACTCCATTTCAAGAGGACGAAAGTTTTCCCATTATTAACCTCACTACAAAAGTCCCATTTCCTGAGAAAAAAGCTTTTGCAGCGGCGCTTAAATTTTCCTCCATTTTTGCAAATTTCAAAGTATAATATGAAATTTCCATCATCATGATATTTTGTATTTTCTTAAATTTAAGGAAAATTTTCCTCCATTTCCACCATTTTTACAGTCTCATTAACTTAAAATGTCTCTAAAAAAAAACAATTACATAAAGAAGCAGTCATGCCCCTTCAAAGCTCACAAAAGGAACAAGAAGGGTCTCACTTCATCTTATTCCTAAAAAAAACTCATATTCTTATTTTGCTTCTATTTGTTCAATTATAAGACAATGTGACTTTTTATATTCTATATTTCAAATGTATTTATTCTTTCAGCTATATCTCTTAAAATATTTTGAATTTTCAAATAATATTAGCTTCATATTAAACTAGATTTCAAGAACTTTCTAACCATATATCATAAGCATATATAAGGACTTCACATGAGAAAATTTTAACATTATAAAGTTCAATACTATGTAAAAATTAAGAATTTATGATTTTCTATTGTTTTGTTATTTATTTAATCTTTGTTGGTTTAATTATATGAGAGATGTTCATTATATCCAAAAAAAACCAGAACTTAAAAATATTTTTTTTTAATCATAACAATAAGAATACTTTAAATTTCTTATAAAATCAATTTCAAAAATAAACTAGGTTTCAAAATTTCCAACTATATGTTCTAAATATATATACAAGTCATTATAGAAGAAAATTTTAACTATTTAACTTTTAGTATGATGCAAAATTGTATATTTTATATTCTTTTAATTTTTCTCAATAATTAAATATGTCTATTATAATTTATAAGAAAAAGATCAAATTACAATATACACGATAAGAAAAAATAAGATAAAAAATATTTTAGGTGGTTTTGATGCTAAATTAAAAGTAGAGAAAATACATAATTCCTTTATGGTCGAAAAATTCTCCCTCAATTAGTAATATACAAATTAAAAATTAATTTATTGATGGTTGTAAAGAAATAATATTGAAAATAAGTGAATTTCATATTTTTATTTTTATAGCAATTTCATGTATATTTTATTTTAATTAGCCATATCAGTAAAATAAAAAGTACAAAATAAAAAGAATAAGATTAACATGAAAAAAAAAGCGAACAAGAACAAAAACAAGTTTGTCACGGTAAAAAAGTTATCATTTAAATTTTAACTATATGTGTTAATATGACTTTTACTTAATTTTCTATATATAACATTATAAGTTTTAGTTTCTAATTTATTATTTTTTAATATATTATAATTTCAATCTTTCGATTATTTTATATCCTATAAATTTTAAGAACAAGTGCAAAAAAAGTGTTAAAAGTTGTATATATAAATTTACAAAAAAAAAAACAAAGAAGAAAAACTTAATTAAAAAAAATCCATATGTATTAAATTGACATTTGTGATAAAACTTGAATGTCGTTTGAAAATTACACCCTTAAAAATCATAAGTTTAAATATCAATATGCTACATATTTATAATAAAAACGTATATCAAAATAATTAAATTTTAATAAAATGGTGTGAAAGAGTGAAACATGAGCTAAAATTGGATTAGTCTAAAATATCATATCTGCTATGCAAAGGAAAAAATAAATAAACTCATTTAATATGTAACAATTTGACTACTAAGAATTAACATTCATAAAAACTAAGTAAATTAAATAATTACAACAAATTGGAGTGAAAATAAAGAATAAAAAATATTGAAAAATAAATGGTTATACTTGACATTAATGAGTTGAGATTGATCTAAATAATTTTGGGGGTTAATCTTACATATATAGATAATTTAGGATTAAACCAAATGAAACATATTATAAAAATTTGAAAGAATAAAAGTAAATAGTTAAAAAAAATATGTGGGTCATAGCTGGAATTCTAAAGAAAAATTAAATGGCTTTCATATAATATTTATAATTTGATATTTTTGATAAAATCTCAGTTCATTTTAAAAGAACACCTTTATTACTTATAAATATTCAAGCACACAGACAATTATTATAAAAATTTGGGTACAAATTATTCGAATTTTACAAAATCAAATATTATGAAAAACTTGAAAACAAGAATCAGAAATGGAAAGTCACTGTGTGTATATGAAATTGTAAACAAATAAATAAATAAACTAAACTTGTCTAATATGAAATAGTTTGATATTTATGTCAAAGATTAATATTTATTAAATTACATGTTAATTTAGGTACCTGTATAATAATCAAAATATTCAAAATAATATTTATGTATCAAATTTATTGTGTTAAACTATATATAATAATAAATTAGAGTGAAGTGACCATGTTTAATGCCAAATAATATGAATTATTAGGGCATAAGTAGGCGGAAGAGAATAGTTGGGGGGTTAACACTTGATATCTAAATTTTTGGTAACTATATTTTCTTATTTGATTAGAAATTCAATCAAAATTTTAAATGTGATTGTAAGCTAATATAAATCTTATTTCGTTGTTATACTTACTGTAAAAATTTTGTGGGATTGAGTTCTTTAAAATGATTATTTAATAATTCATATCGATCCATAATTAAAGTAAAGAAAAATATATATTAAGCACTTTGTAATATTTAAATTTATTTAATATTTATTTCACTTTTTAATATTTTAATATTGATCAATAAAATTATTAAATAATAAAATTATTTCAAGTAAAGTCATAAGGATCACGTCACGACACACTGTTTCTTACTTAGTTCTAATAAAATCAAGCTATGAAAACCTTAAAAAAAATCACCAAAAAGTTTCAGATTTCATTTTATATTTTCTTCAAACTCCATTGACGACATGATATTCCTCTTTCTCCTCACTATCCTTCACCCGCAATATCACCATCACTTTCCTCAAAATTAATACGTTTATACCACAGCATACAACACATACAACACAAAATCCACAGCGGTTAACGCCCCAATCGAGAAAAATAGAACTTGTCCATCTCCCCCTCGTTCAAATCCTCATATTCTATGTTTGTTAGGTGGGTGGTGAAGTGTTTGTTGACATTTTTAATAAAAGAAATATTTATTAAAAAGAAGAAGAAGAAGAAGAAAGCTGGAGATTTTGAAGATTTTGAAGAAAAAGAAGAAGAAGATGAAGACTATACTTGTGGACCTCTGATGGCTCAAAAGCTACTCTAGAAAACCATAGGCAAGTGCACCTATCGTTTTGTAGTATAGATTATTGAGTACCAAGTGTCATTCCCACGAGGATTATAAGTACTAATAATTACCGTCTTTTTGTTATCTAATCTAGTAATTTTCAGAGTTTTGTTTGTTAAAATGGAAAATGAAAAATAGAGAATTTAAGATAATTGCAACTTACAAAAAGAAATCAAATAAAAATAGATTGTAGAATGAGAAATCAAGAGATAAAAATGTGTTGAATGTAAATCCCTCTAAAATGTTTTTGTGATTCAATCAAGATAAAAATACAACCATAAGCCCTTAAGCAAAAACCAACCTCTTTTAATAAAATCTCATGTTATGTGGACCGTAGAAATTCCCGATTTAAGTTAAACCCTTTCTCAAGGCGAAAAACTCCTAATCTCAAGTTGATTAACTCGAAATCTCTTTCTAGTTAAAACCCCCAAAATTGCATTATAACGATTTATGAATTCCCATATTAGGTTTGACCCTAATTCGGAAGATTTATGTCGTCCCTATATCTAGGATTGCATGCAACTCTTTTCACTTATATAGGTTATTTCCCACCATAAATCTCTCGATTATCCGATGAGGAATAAATATCAAATTAATATACCTAGGAAATATCAACTTGAATGAAATAAACATGATATAAGTGAATCACACAAGACATGAGAATTTTATTAAAAACATACAAACCTTAGTCACAAATCCATTCTAGAGTTCATTACATTCAAACACTAGTAGTTTAGCTACTCATGATTTTGACAAAAGAATAAATTACACAAGAAGATTTAAGTGTTGTAAACATGGTGTACTTATCTTTCTCAAAATCTCAATGACTTCTTCCTTTGATAGATGATGTTGATCCAAGCCTTCTTCTCCAATGTTGCTACAAGCTTACTCCTCCAAGACCTCTTGATCCCAATTCCACTCAAAATGTTAAACACAATGAATCTCTATATGAATGAATATTACATGAATGATTTTCCAACTCAAACTCTTGGCTTTTATAAGCACCATCTTGTGAAATATCATATTAACAAATGCCCCATTTCCATGCTTGTTAGTTGAATCATTGTGTGCACATTCATGGTTGAGTTGGTTGAATCATTGTATACACATGATAATACTTCACTTCCATTGGTTGAGTTGGTTGAATCATTGTGTCCACATGACAATTGAGGAGGTAATTGAGTTTTGGTGCAGCAAGATGAGGTGTGAAAGCTGCTCAAAGGTTGTCCAAAAGCAAAAGTCTCCATTATTTCCGCCAAAAAAAGAAAATTTGTTGAGCTGGAGAGAAAACACAACCGTGCTTTTTAAAGCACGGCCAGGCCGTGTTCGTCAAATTTGACGAACACGGTCGTGTTTATAAACACGACCAGGTCGTGTTTTCTTCGCAAAAATGGGATTTTACGGCGGGGGTGTGCTTTTAAACACGGTTTGGGCGTGTTTTGATGATTTGCGTGTGAAACACACGGCCGTGCTTTGTAAGCACGGCCGGCGTGTTTTTTGCTTTTTTTCTTGTTTTTCTTCCTTTTGAAGCATGGCCATGTTTCTCAACACACTAGGGTGTGTTCTCACTTGACGAGATGAGTCTTCGCTTTCTTTTAGACTTTGTTTCATTCGTATTTTCATACGAAATCATACGAATTTGCTTCAAGTCTTTACCTTCATCATTCAAAACAAGCCAAATGTGATTTTTCTTGATTTTATTGATTAATGAACTAAAAAGTTAGAGAAATTCTCTAAAAAGGTTTAAAAAAATGTGAACAAAAATGCACTTATCAACCTCGCCGGCGCCTCCTCCACCTCCTCGTCCGCCAAAGTCGAATTTGGGGGCTGGATTTTCGATGAGTTTGGATCGAAACTCGTGGCTTGGGTCATTCTTAGGGATCCTCCAAGTGATCTAGTGGTAGCGATGCAGCTGGGAGTCAGACATGCTCAACTTAAAGCGTATGAACAAGGTGTCAAGAAGTTAAGAATTGGGCTAGATGATGAGGCTATCGTTTCTAAATTGAACTCTAAACTAATGGCCGACTGGAGTTCGCCAACCATAGCCGAAGACATCTCGTTATTGTATTATCTTTTTGATTCTTGTTTTTTTGAAGTGTCTACTCCTTTGAGAATTTCCAAGTGTTGTACTTTAGCCATGATGGCTATTAGTTCTCAAATCGATTTGAATTGGCTTAGTCAATTCCCCCCTTGGTTAGATTGTTAACTAGAGTGGTCCTTAGCAAGTTTGCTACGAATGTTTCATCTCATACTTCTATTTCGATTGAGTTATATATGAAAAGTCTATCATATTCATAGAGTCGAATAAAACTTTCTTTCGGATTAAGTGAGCATTTTTCTATAATAAAAGAAAAGAATTTTGGAATAAAAAAAAAACATCATAAGTGACAGCCATACTTTTGCCCAAAATTGGCAGACATAATTTCGGAGGACCCTACTTAAAGTACTTCCCCAATATTCAATCAATATTAATATACACTTCTCCTACACATGTCAGGATTTGCAACAATTTCTGAATGGGCTTGCTTAAATTATATTGGATATGATGGCCCAATTGGATACGATGATCCAATAATAAGGGTTCAATCATACATACATGATTCACGGCAATTTTGTTTTAAAAACTCTTCTGAGTCGGTGTTAGAGGTAGCCAAATGGATTCGAAATCGGTTCCAAATCGGAACTAGAACCATTTAAGCTGATTCTGGTTACGATTTTTCAGTGTCAAAAACCGTGGCACTAAGGGTTTTAACCGTCGGTTCGAACCTGCGGTTAAAACCATCGGCTTGAAGGCTAAAATTGGTGGGGTCTTTTTTTGGTAAAAATATGCCAAAAGAAATATTAAATGTTTATTATTGTGTTTTATATTGCAACCACATGAGACACATCTTAAACCAAATGTTGTAAGCGAACTACGTGAATTTTGATTTATCTATACTCTAAGTGGATACTTACACATCTAAATATTATTATTAATATTAAGTCTGGTTAAACCGGGGACCGGAACCGTGGATGAATCGAATTCCAAACAGTTTTAATTTTGGAACCGAAATCATGAGGCAACGGTTCCGATTCCTCATTTTGGAGTTTGATATCTCACAGTTGTTCTTAGTGAGCTTGGATACTAGCTTGTCACGCTTAATTTAAACAAACTAGCAATTCTAATTATAGATGAACAGAATTGTGTCAATCAGCACACATGTTTTACTGATATACGATATGAGAAAACAAGGTGGAAGAACATTCTTAAAAACGTAAGAACAACAAAAACACAAAATACATTAAGGAACAAGTTCAGAGACAAAATTAACCCCAGTTTATGCAATAAGAATATGCAGTCCACAAGACATTGTGCAAATCATAAGCCCGAATGTAGCCAAGAAAGCATATTTCCTGCAATATAATTAAAGGTTAAGTTTGTGTCAAACATACTTGCACTCTGCAATTAATTAATATTTAATACCAATTAACATAGTAATGCAACGCAATGTCATAAGCTCCCTTTGTTAGGGAACTCACTTCTGTCATTGAAAGAAACAATTATCTAATTAGAAATTAACTAAATAAGTTATTTGAAAAAATAATTAAAAAATAAAAGTGATTTTAGTTTCTAAATAAGAAAAACAACTATTTTCTCCGTCTTGAAACTGGAAATCACTTTTTTTTAAGAATTTGCAAACACTACAATCATGCACGAAGCCACCTTAGGGCCAAGGGGGGCACTGGGCCCCCCTGGAATTTTGGAAAAAATCATGGGTATTTTACCTTTTAAGCTTAAAAAAATGCAGAAAATAGGAAAAATCGAACAAAGCTTTCAATACCTTTCATTTTTGTTGTTCCCTTCTCATTTTTGGATCTTGAAAAATATTTGAATCTTGATCCTTTTTTCTCCTTTCTCAAAATTTTGTACATTTTCTTTTGCTCCACCATTAAATTGAATTCGAATTTTGGCATTATTCTCTTTATTCATATCGTTGGGATTATTTAAGGTTCATTGTCAAATTCCTAATAAAGAATTCAACATTGGTGATGAGTTATTGAATGATTATTTGGTTATATACACTAAAAAATATGTATATTACCAATGAAGATATTATGCAACGATTTCAAAATATGAGAATAGAAGAGGAATATTATGATATATTGATGCAATTGTATTATGTTATTTATTTTTTAATATTAAGATGTAATTGAGGCAATATATTGACATTCTCAAAATTAGTATTTATTTATAGTATTATGTTTAGAGTTGATCGTGTTTTATTTTTATATTAATGTTAATTGGGTCTTCCTACATAAAATTTCTGACTTCGTCATTGATTAGAAGAAAGATACGCACCCGATGGAAAGACGTTTCTGAGGATCGCCCGTGGCGTAGCCTTTGAAATAGAAAAACCGCGCAACACTGTAGACAACACCAAGTGATGCACAAATCAAAGGGTGCCTAAGTCCTCCCAATATCATCAACATGAAAAACATGGGCATCATTTCTAGTGAATTCTGGTGTCCCCTCTGCACCCACAAATTTCAGTACCATCAATAACAATTGACAAAAAAGAAAAGGATAATTACAAAAGCACCCCTGAGATTTCGGCTAATTACAAAAAAACCCAAGGATGTTTCAAAATTACCAAAAAAACCCATCATGTATGATTATGTGATAAATTTAAGGAGGTAACTATTGTATTTTTATAAATATCAGGGGGGGTTTGATGTCTTCTGCCTATGAAGGGGGAAAATGTAAGACGGAGTCAAACCTCAAGGGTTTTCTTGTAATTTTCAAAAAATTCTGAGTTTTTTTGTAAGTAGTCCAAACTTCAGGGGTGTTTTTGTAATTATCCCAAAAAGAAATATAAAACCTCAAATCAAATTATGCAATCAATAACCAAGAAAATGAGAATGATTCAAACTAGGAAAAAAAAAACAGTAATAACACAGGCATCAATTCCAATAAGTTCCATGAATGGGACAAGATTTTGTAATTATTAGAATGAAAAATATAAGAATTAAAACAGGGAAAAAAAAAACATACATACCTGTACACAGTTAAAGATCTTGGCATCCTTGTTATCAGCTTCAATGGCGTACATGGTTGGATAAGGCACATTATACCTGCGTTCAAAAAACCCACATAAAATTTCATCTCAAAATCCAAACTTTACAAAAGGGTTTCATTTATTAACCACACGAAATCAAAAAAAAACAGGGAAAAAAAATTACTTCTTCCTGGCTCTGCCCACTTGAAAAGACATCCAGAAATTGAGAAAACAGTAGAAAACAAGAACAAGAACCACGTATCCGTACTCCTTAGCCACTAATTCCAATCCACCCATGTTTTATTTTTCTTTTTTTCTCTGT
This sequence comes from Rehmannia glutinosa, assembly GCA_016081115.2. Lineage (NCBI taxonomy): Eukaryota > Viridiplantae > Streptophyta > Magnoliopsida > Lamiales > Orobanchaceae > Rehmannia > Rehmannia glutinosa. Next base: position 129,387 of record JABTTQ020001876.1, read on the forward strand.
TTTCTGATTGATGAGATTTATTTTAGCCTTGTTTAGGGGAAGGGGAAAAAAACGGTGCTAATATTGGAGATTTTGACGGGTTTAACAAGAATACACACACCTACAATTTATAGGGTTGTATTCGAGTACATTTTCTTGGTTTTTAGCTGGCTTTTTTCCCCAAGGCATAAGGGTTTTATTTAGCTGGCTAATTACCAATTTTACCAATTTACCAATCCAGAATCATGAAATGTAAATGTCTGATTGTGTACATTATTCTTGGGATCCTGTGTGTTAGGGAAACTAGTTTAATGTCATTTATTATTGCCTATTATTGCCTTGGTGTAATATTAATATTGTTACGTGTATATGATGCAATCAGGAACGACACAACCTCGAGGATGTTGTCTTTCGTATTGGATACGATCCGATATGATACTTTGCCCGATACTTCATGGATACTCTATGGATAAATCTACACATGGAAATAGATAGTATTTATTCTAATGTTCATTTTTTCAGCATTTTTTTGTGTATCTATGTGAGTTATCACATTTCAGATTTGAGTACTTATGAAATTTTAAATTTTTATATTTGAAACATTATTTTTTTAATTGTACTTAGTACGCCTGTATTTTCAATAATATAAAAATATGTAATTTTATATGTATATATATATATATATATACTGTACCCGTATCTTTAAAATTTCAAAATATATCGTATTCCTATACCCGTGTCATATCATATCCGTGTCTCGTATCCGTATCAATGCTTCATAGATTGTAATCACCCTTCATCAATGATATTAGGCTAGAAATTAATCACGTAATTTCTGTTTCTCTTCTTAGACTCTTTAAGCATGTACCATTTCACAAGAAGCTATTTTTTTGACCTGAGGACCCTTGGCCCAACAAGAGGTGAATCGAGGGATGAGCCGATTTTTGTATGATTTTTTTACATAAAAAAAGAACATTTCTAAAATATTTTAATTTTATTTGTATTATTATTATTTTGTTATTAATTTTTTAACACTCTAGATGTCATCTTATCTTGTATGCATGGTTCACACGACTAGTAATAGTAGTAGTAGCAACAGTAGTAGTAAGGGAGCTATTGAAATGTTTTATAAACGTAAGGGAGCTATTGAAATATTTTTTTTTTTGCATATGAAGGAAGAAATGTAAGACGCTTCAAACCTAAAGGTTTTTTTTTTTGTAGTTTCCCAAAATCTCTGGGCTATTTTGTAATTAGCCCGAACCTTGGGGGGTGCTTGTAATTATCCCATAAATTAATGAAGAAGAATAAACGACATGTTCAGAGAGAATATTTGGGAGAGAAATGAAGGATGGACAAGCAAACCATTCCCAATTGCAAGTAAAAAGGCCAATTCACAAAATCTTCCTGCTATACACATTAGATTGGTTTGATACACAGAGAAAACATTATGCTTACAAAGAGTTTGCATATTAATCACAAGATTTAACAAATCTAAATTCAAAACAGGACTTGTTTTTCGTCAATTCCCATTCATAATCCTCATTCCCATCCACATACGTGCGAATTATATCGTCAGAAAAGGAGGATATGTACCGCAAGCCACAGTTTCTTGAGCATTTACAGTGATCATCTTCAGTTGATGTAATAACCAACTTCTCTAAAACGGGCGCATTTCTCAGTAGATAGATCACAAGTTCGAAGTCCAAACACTTTTTGTCATCGTTTTCAACGGCAACACCACAACACATATTCTTGCAATAAGCAACCTTTACATGCTTCAGATTGGATAAGTTCCACTTCATAAAAATCTTGTATTTGTTTCCAATGGAATATAAAATCTGACCGTTGGAGCCATGGAAGTATTTCTGTATGTGAAGATACAATTAACATCAATACACTTAACATTTAGTTCATAATCATTAGAAATGAACTACGTACGTTCGTTGACCAATCTCATATTACAGTTGATGCATTAAAGTTAGGGATAATTATAAAAGAAACTCTGAGGTTTGGTCTAATTACAAAAGAATCCAAATGTTTTCGAAATTTGCCCCAAAAAACATCCTTTAGGTTGTCTTACATTTCCCCCTTCAAAAACAAAAACATTTCGAAACGAACACCTAATACTTATAGAAATATTACGGTTACCATCTGAAATTTGATACAGACGCAAACCTGAAGGGGTTTTTTGTAATTTTCAATCTAGTTTTTGTTTTGAGTTTTTTTTTTTTTGTAATTAGCTCAAACCTCAGGGGAGTTTTTGTGATTATCCCATAAAATTATCCTGATTGCAAGGATATATTAGAAATGCATATTTTATAACAAGACAGTTAACAGTCCAGACAAGAAAGATCATATGCAATGTACCACAATATTTGCATAAAATATTTTGATCCACTTGACATTAAAGACTGAATGATGAAAGAATAGACCATTCAACAACATTACTGCATAGGAACATCTATAATGAAGAGAAAAGTGAACTCAATTCAGAATAATATATTCATCAAGATATGGAAATAAGCAATTTACTTTACTAAAATCAAATCACAAGAAGAAAAAATACCGATGTAACAGCCTATATTTCAAGTGAACAATTCCTAGGGAAATTTAGAGCACATGGATTAATTGAAAAACAAAATTTAATCATAACAAAGAAAAGAAAATATAGAAACAACATCAAAACAAGATTCCTAAAAATACTTTTACCAGAAAGCGCTAGAAAGAGCCCGAAAGAATCAAATTACCTCCCCAGGAGTCACCACCTCTATTATCAGAGTATCCAAATCAGGTGAAGTGTTTAAAAGGCATACTATTCCAAGGAGCTCATAATACATAAGAGGTGAACGAATCTTCACACGCTTGCACTTCAACAGGGGAAAAGACACGCTTAAGAGTGTCAATAATGACAAGGTCTGTAGGCACAAATGATACAAGGTAAAGCCATAATTACATAATGCTATTGTAAGATATCAATTATGACACAGTTAGACTTAGAATTAGAATCACTGATTTAAAACCTTCGCTTCAATCAACATTATCGCCACATTACATGATAGTTTATTTTTCTTTTAATCACTCTTTATCACCTAAAACAAACAAATTTAAGATGATACGCTAAGCAAATGATCATTGCAGAAGATCTTCGCTACTCAAAGTATATTATTATATGAAATTTAACATTATCGCCACATTACATGATAGATTATTTTCTCAACTTTTTATTCTAAACTTCTGATTCTATTGGCAAACATTGCCAAATTCTTATTCTTAACTATTTTTGCAAACACTCCATAAATGCAGATCATAATATGACTATTTCATATGGTTGTGCAATATACACAAACATGTAATTCCAGAAAGCATCACCTCTATGAAGATTGGCCCAAGTACTAGTTCATTGACATGGCTCACACTTTCTAGTAGTTTAGCAGCCGCTTCAGGCCACACGACGTTGCAATCAACCAGAGTTGACTCGGGTGTGTAATCAAACTTAGCATATACCAAGGAGGACACATTTATCAACCGAAAACATGGAATGAAATCCCTACCTAAAACCTCTAATTCTTTAAGGTAAGGAGCATCAACTTCCAACGATTCAAGAAATCCATCATCAAATAATTCGATAAGTTTGAGTGATCTCACACTTGGGGACTTGATGTTTAGTGATTCGATAACATCAAGCCGACAGAAAACTATAGTTTCCAAGACAGGGCAACCCGATAAGATAATCGCAATCTGCCCATCCCAGATTGAAACATAGGATAACTGCAAACTCTTAAGGGAAGGCCAACTCACAGACTCCTCCCCATTATACCACCATGGATTGTTCATATTTATTTCCAACTTTACCAGTGAAGAGTTGTGATAGAACCATTCAGGGAAACAATAGCCATCCACTATTAAATCCAGTTTGAGGAATTTCAAATTTTTATTGAAAACCCACTGAAGCCATTCGTCGAGCAACTCGTGGTCATAGTGATAATCGTCTACGGAGAGGGCGAACTTCTTGAGATTGGGACAAGTGCATTGCATTAAGGTGCGGTGAACGAAGGAGATGAACTCCGGCAGCTTCGCAGTCGGCTGACGATCATCAAACACATAGACGATTTTGTCGACATGGGTCCAGAGGTGCTTCCAGGTTTTGGAAAGGGCACTTGTTTTAACAGCATCTTTCATCTCCAAGAAAGAGAGTATTTCGACGAGCAGATGTTCTGGTAACGCACTGAGACGATCTCGGCTTGATTCTTGCTCATCTTGGTGATGGATCTTGCTCCTCTTCGGAGTGGATTCTTGATAACCGTTGTCGTTACTGCTACTCCGAAGATTTTCTGCCATGATTTGAGTCCGTTCAAGTCCTTTGAGTCCGACTATATTATTTGATATGAAAAATACATGAGAAACTGCCACTAGAAGTAACCATCCTTCTTTGAGTCAGGCTCAAACTAGCGGTGTCTATTTGGGTTGGGTCCAGGTTCGTAGATTCATGTGTCACGATAATTTAATTCGAACCCAATTCTTTTAATTATTCGTGTTAGAATATTAAACTCAGAACCGACTTATTTAACCTGTTTAATAAAATTATTTAATGTACATTTAATAGTTTTAATTGAATAAATTTATTTTTTTTAAAATCAACCACAATTACATCTATTCAATCAATAAAAAAATCACAATTCACAACATTCAAAAAGAAATAACATAATTGCATAAATAAATAACATAACATACTAATCATATATTGAGGATAATATACGAAAAACATGCAAATTAATAACAACACATAATTAAGGAGATTAAATATTTAAGTTTTAAAGACACATCTTGTTTTTGTTTTTTCTCACGATTAATTATTTGATTAGTTTTCTTTTAAATTCACAAATAGATTAGATGGGTTAAATATGTCATAGCAGGTTGACTGAATCCAACCTGTTTAATTGGCAGGTTATTCGGGTTCGATCCGATTTCAATTTAAACTCATGAAACTTGGACTCATACTCCTTGATTTCGTGTTAAGTTCATGTCAGATTTGCATGTATAGGGTTTGAAATTTGTGGAAGAAGAAGATGGTGTAATGTAAGAGTTAAAAAAAGTTGCAGGATTAATTTTGCCAACTTGGTTAATTATTTTTTGTTTTTTTCTGTTTTTTTTAAGAGTTGAAAAAAATTGCAGAACCAATTTTGCCAATTTGGTTGACTATTTTTTTTTTCTTTTTTTCTAAAAGTTAAAATAAGTTACATGCCCAATTTTGTTGAATCAGATGAAAAAATGGGTCCATATGAACTATGATGAGTCCAACTCATTCTTACAACGGACCATGTGCCCCTCACGTGATATTTTGTCGTCGGATTTTGTTGCTCCGGTCAGGACTAAAATTGCATACTTTTAAAGTTATAGGACTACATTTGCAAAACGCAAATCGGACAAAACCAAAATTGCCAACTAGATAAAGTTACTAGACCAATTTTGCATTTTTCCCTTATAATACCTTAAGTGAATATTTATGATTTTAAAAGATAATTGATTTATTTTCAAAATTAGCCTAATCTCTGGGTATAATTCTTATCATTTACTCTTAAATTTATATAAATCATAATTGTTTACAGTTTACATAAAAATTTGGCATTCAACGTGTAATAAATTAAGGTCATCTTGTATGTCAATTCAAAGGATTCTGAAAAAAAGAAGGAAAAAAAAATTGTCAAAAAACCTAAATTTCTTAGTAGCAAGCTCAAACATAAACAAATCATAAACAATTGGGGCTTCTCCAAATAAAAGTTAGTGAAATGAACTTTTTTGGATTGAGAAATATTTATAGAATTTTGAAAAGATGTTTATTAATTTTATCGAAAAAGGAAAAATAAATAAATCATCTAACATCTTTCCCTCCATACAAAACCCCTTTCAGTTCCCTTTTAGCTTCTCAAAAACTTTTGAAATTACTGCTCTCCTTCCTCTTTTTCCTTTCAGTTTCACTTACATTCTTCATCATATACTGGTAGCTATGAATCTTTTGCAGGTAGTAAACTGTAAAATATAAATATTTTTTAATGCATTTTTCCCACAAATACACAGTTTCTGATACATCACATCACACATTAAACCTTTCTCCCCAAATACTTTCCTCAAAACCCCAATCACTAACTTTAGAGGTATACAAGAAAGTTTATATCAAAGTGAAAGTATACAACAAAGTCTGATTATGGACAGCCATAGAATTGTTAACAGATCTAGTACATTTATTGATACAAAATCCCAGGGGAAACGAGGTGAGAGACTCTCCTTAGCTCGAATTTGCTAGTCCTATGTAATGTAAAGATGAAGTTCCATAAACACCAAAAGCTCTACCACATTACAAAACAACTTAAGAACAATACCTCTTCATGCAATAAGCATATGCACTCCACATGAAATTGCGCAAATCGTAAGCCCCAGCATGGCCACGAAACCATATTTCCTGCATAAGAAAAGGTAAAGATTGTTACACATACTTGTGATGTTGCAATATTACAAAGTTTTGCAAAGTGATTTCGTATATCATATCGAGTTGTGCCTGGACAAAATTTGGATTGCTGCACTCAGACGGTGTTTGGCTGAGCTTATAAGCCCTTCAAACACATCTTATAACATGTTTGAGTGTTGAGAGCTTATACTAGGTGTGTTTGGTAAAGTTTATAAGCTCCCAAAATAAGATGTTATGAGCTTAAAAACTTTTTTTTTAAAAAAGGTAGGTTCAAAATAAGATTTTATTTTAACAACATCCTTTCACTTTGGTCATTTTTAATTACAAAAATGCCATTACTAAAATCTTATTAGCTCTATCTTCTTGTTTTATCCGAACACTTCAACCACTTATTTTTAGGATAAGATCTAACATTTAGACATCTTATAAGATGTATGAGCTTATAACATCTTTTAAATAAGCTTAGGCGAACACCCTCTAAGTTGGGAAGAAAGAGATGCCAGAAATGACACCCGAACTGTAAGAGATGGTAGATTTAACTACATTTATCTTCGCACTTAACTTAGGTTGCCTTACCACAAACAAATCAGTTAGGTGTGTTCATATATTGGCACACTTTGCAACTCCACAAACCCTAGAGGGCATATTAAGAAATTATGTATATTTGGGAAAAGCTAAAGGTAGATCTCCTCTCTTTTTAACCACCTACATATTGTGGTACAAACAAAGTAATAAATACACTAGAATAGATCTACATTACTTCACATAGTTGTTTGTTTGCTTTTTATGTATTTTCTACTAGAATTCCTAAGAGGATCATATTGCAATGACCTGGCCGATTTCAGCTCCCGTTGTCAGAAATCTCCTTTTTGTCAATTTAAGGAAACTAAAATAACTCCTTTCTAAGAGGATCATATTGCAATGACCTGGACATTCCTTTCAAGCAAAGATAATTATCTAATTATATGAATTAAATAAATAAGTTCCCACCGTAATTATGTTAGTGTGTGTTTATAGGAGATATCGAATAATATCCTAAATGAAGTGCACAAATGTGGTCTTCCAAGAGAGCAATCCTAGCACAGATCTATATTAATCTTATTGGGAACCAAAAACTCGACTATATTCTTCTTCAAGAACAATAAATAGAATACTAAAATAATTAAAATTAATTTTTCAAATTTCCTTTCCACACACACCGACATTGTTTTTCCTACAGGGTGCTATATAGTTTCCAATGTTTAAGCATACATAAGTGGCCATATGCGAAATAGGCATCATAGATAATGGAGACAGATATTTGTTTTCATTGCTAACCATGACCGAGAAAGTGGCAATCAAATAATGAAGGAACGATACTCACCCGATTGTCAAACGTTTCCGAGGATCACCTGTGGAGTAGCCTTTGAAATAGAAAAACCGCGAAATGGCGTAAACAGCTCCCAGTGATGCACAAATCACAGGGTGCTTAATTCCTCCCAATATCATCAACATGAAAAACCCGGGCATCATTTCCAACGAATTCTGGTGTCCCCTCTGCACCCACAAAATCTCAATTTTCTTAATATTTATTTTTGTAACATGTTATATCTAAAAGTAAACGAAATATGGTCTTTGGCCGTAAATGATGGCGCAATATGATTCATATAGCCGATCCCACAGTGGGAAAATGACTTAATTTGTTGTTGTTTGTTGTTTTAACACTCAGCCAAGAAAACATCAGATTATAGCACTACCGATTACATAAACAAAAGAAAACAGAGAGCCTCAAATTGACCTATGCAATCAATAACAAAGAACATGACATGATTCAAATTAGAAAAAAAAGAATAACATGAGCATCAAATTCCAATAATTTCCAAGAAATGGAGCAAATAACAGAATATAAAAACAGGGTTTAAAACAAAAAATAGAAAAAAAAAATCCATACCTGGACACAGTTAAAGAGCTTGGCGTCCTTGTTTTCAGCTTCAGTAGCGTACATTGTCGGATAAAACACCTTATATCTGTCTCCACAATAAAAATTACAGCTCAATAGCCCAAATTAACGAAAAGGGTTTCTAATTACAAACCAAAAAAGGGGGAAATAAAACGAATGAAAAGAAAATTACCTCTTTCGGGCTTTGCCCACTTGCGTAGCCATCCAGAAATTGAGAAGGCTGTAGAAAACTAGAACGAGAACCACGTATCCATATTCTCTCGGCAGTAATTCCACACCAGCCATTCTGTTTCTTCTTCGTTTATCTTTTCTGATTGATGAGATTTAGCTCTTTTTGAGTCACAAGGTTTTTCAATTTTAATAAAATGGGTGTTTTCGAAAACCTTTTTCCCCAAGTCAGGAAAGTAAAATGGGTTGTGATTATTTTAATCGACTCATACGCCATTGATTGCATAAGCACTTTGTTTAGGTAAAAATTAGCTTTATTATTTGGAGAAGGATTAAGTTCAAATATCCATCTTTGCATCATTTAGTGTGTCGCATAAGATTTGCCCAGTACAATTTACTGTGCTGGTGTGATTTTGAAGGGCCGAGATGGAAGAGTCATAATGCCCCTTATTTTTCTTATCCCAATTTCATTAAGATTTTTTTAAAGAAATAAGTATAATTTATATGATTTTTTTTCAATTTTCCATCTTGCTCACATCACTTTCGTGATCTGCAGATTATTGTGTTAACTTGAGGGTATATCCAATGCGCATTCGAAGGGTAGATGGGGACGACCAGTCGGACCCTACGTCGACCGGTCGCCCCGTGTTAATTGTTGATATGTTCATTTCAACTTTTATTTATGTGCGACCGGTCGCCTAAGCTGACAAAGAAAAATATGACCGTTTGACAGACATATTTCCTTAAAATGTGGGATTGATTTTAACGGTATATTATTGATTTTAATTGTATTTTTCTGTAGATTTTCAATCCCCAACATGAGTCTATGCTTGATCAATCATCTCCTATAAATATAGGAAGTTTTGGAGCAACTAATACAACAATTGAGATACAACACAACAAGATACACTTTAAGCAAATATTTGTTCTTCATTGTTATTATTCTTGTTGTAATTTTGCCTAAACTTATCACTTTCACATCCTCGGAGGTGCAGGCTATTCTTGATTACACTTTGCACTCAAATTGTAATATTCATTATTGAGTTGTAATCTTGATTTTTGGTTATCATTCAACACAATATATCCTTGTGAGTGTTCTTGTGGTAAGAACACACTTGGATGATCTATGTAATAGGTGCAAGAAGATTGTGGTGATCTTCTTATGAGGTGTTGAAGAATTTGGTATTCTTGAGGTTGAAGATTGTGGTAATCTTCACAAGGTGCCGTTGAAGGAAGATTGTGGTAATCTTCAAAGGGGAGATTGTGGTTATCTCCAAAGGTGGTGTTAAGAAGAGTGTGGTCTTTCTTGAGGTGTTGTAAGTTGAATTTGTATTAATTTTGGTAATTAATAAAATTCTTTTTTCCTTTTGAAATCCATCCCGGATATATTGGGGTGGTAGTAGATTAGGCCCTAGGTGGGTTGAACTACTATAAATCAACGCGTGTTGTTTACATTCCGCACCTTTATTATTGTGTTTGAGCATTTGGTTCGAAAAAGAGGGCAAAATAGAAAAGATGGATATAATCTATTCACCCCCCCTCTAGATTATCGTAGCCGTTTGGACTTACACAAACAAATGTGAACAGTCTGGAGTGCATGTACCATGACTCGGAGGTTTGAATTTTTTCTTTTTAATGTTATAAAAATTTTAAATGTGTTATAGGATAAACTGTATTTTTTTCTTTACCAATGTGATAGGATACATAAAATTATTCAAAAAGTAAAAAATTGGACAATTTAAACGTGTTCTTCTTGAGGGGAATGTGTATGATTTAAGAGGCTTTGTCGTGTCTAAAACTAATGATAAATACAATACTACAAATTCAAGATATAGGCTCATTTTTCATTGCAAAACACATGTTTAATTGCATGATCAATCATTTCCTAGATTAATGTATATATAGTTTAAAAAATACAGTTTTTTTTTCTTTCAAACATGAATTAGTGAGATGATAGTATTTTAAGAGAAAAAGTTGAAATCAATTTTTTTGAAACTTAATTTACAGTCTTCGAATCATATGTCTTTTCATTGTAAAATATTTTTTTCATGCATCTATAAATTTAATATCCACAACCCAGTCAAATTATACACCAAGAACAATAACATAGATTTTTCATCTGCAGTTGTTGATATTTGTGCCACATATATGGATTATCAATTAAAATGCATTTGTATACCATATAATAATTCAAAAAAATACAAAATATATATATATAGAAAAAAATATATAATCAGACTGTTTATAAGAAAATTACAACTAAAAATTAAACAAAATAATGTTTTGTCAAATAATAAAATTCATGAATTTTGAAAAAAAAAATATTTTAGACTTTCCATTATTTTCATATACGATCTAGGAACTTATAGTGTAGGTTCATTTTGTTTCTTCAAAAAAAGGACAAAACATAGTTTCGTAGTGAGTAGACGAGTAGATAATATAAATAGATTTAACAGGATGTATCATGATATATATATATATATATATATAAATCTGCAAAAAGTGAAATGAAAAATTGTAAGTAAAATATAATATCAGAAAACAAATTTATTGAAAATATTCTATATCTTACGGTTTATGTATTTGGTGGCCTTCGAATCTTGGTCGATGTCCGACCTAAGTGTTAGGTATCTGTTAAGAGTTAAAAAAAACCATAGATTAGGAATAAATGTGGATAATAATTAGGAACCCTGTTAGATCCATAGAAATCTATGGTGATTTTGTTGAAATAATTTTCAACTTTTGAATCGAGAAACCCTAGATGGCAGTGGGTGGTGACCCCTGATGAATTTAATCATGACTTGATCGGAAAATGAATCTGACGGATTTTTGGATAAGAGAATCGACCTTTATTTTTTTGGAAAGATTGGAATTTTAATTATTTTAATGCATAAAATTTATTCAAAAATCATATCAGAATATTTATTTTAAAATTTTGAAATACTGAAGTTATTTATTAATAATTTGTTTTATGTAAGAGACATCTGTAAAATAATTTTTAAGTGGTAAATTTTCCAAACATAATACTAATATTTAATTATATATTAAATATTAATATTTGTTGTATTTATTATTATTTTTTAATTATAAAACAATAATCAGATAATACTTTGATTTATTGTAATTATATTTCAACTTTTAAAACAAATCAAAATATGTCTAGCATAAGTTTTCAGTTGAAAAATATTGTATATAAATTTAATTCAGATTTTCATAAATTAATGAATTTCCCAGTTTGTTTTTTATTATGATTTTGCATGTATGTTTATGTGCTTTTTATATATTGATTATTGTTTATTATGTACTTTGTTAATAATATTTATAATATTCATAGTGTTTTTAAGTATAAACTATTTTGAAGATGGAGACACCATTTATGCTATTATGAAACATAGACTAATCAATTGGATTGTGTAATGGTACAAGATTAGTGCATTACTATATTTGGCAAGCATGTACTTGAGCCTAAAGTTCTTACCCGCGCCAATGCGGGTTATAGGGTGTTGTTCCGCGAATGACACTAACCCCGCCGACCTTAGAATACCCTTCAAGTTTCAGCGGAGACAGTTTTCTCTAATGATTTTGTATGTCATGACTATAAACAAGAGCCAAAGACAATCTCTCTCTAATGTTGGGTTGTCTTTGAAGAATCCAATTTTTAGTCATGACCAATTATACATTGTTGTTTCCCGTCACTAATTGTAAAGGTTTAAAAATATTAATCTGTGGCGGCGATAAATCCAAAAACAAACAGATGGATATTGTTGTTTACAAGTAATTATTCCAAAACTTATAATTATTGAATCATGTGACTTAACTTGATTTGTTTCAAGTTTATATTGTTCAACTTTATATTCTTTAAGCATTGTAATTCTCATATAAATTAAATTTAAATCGAGTAACACAATGAACCACATCCCGTGCATCGCACTGGTGAAATACTAGTATCTTAATTAAAGGATCAATGCACAAAACAAAAATGTGTGTGAGAAAAAAATGGAAACACAGAATGAGAATGGAAAATACAACCAAACGAACTCTCTTTTGGGCTTGAAATGATTTTTGGTCTTAATATTATTTGGGCCAACTTTATTGCATCACAGCCCAATTATTTTCCAATCATCCATCATTTCAAAGAAACCGTCACTACCTCTCTAACAGATCAATTTACAGCGCACCCACAATTTTTGCTCGGAGAAACAAGACGGACCAAACGACGACGTAATGGACCTCCCCCCTCCTCAAAAACGAAAGCGCTCCGCTTCACCGCCGCCGCTGCAACCCTCCGCCGCGCCCATCGACCTTTCACTCCTCGAAGCCCTCGAAAAATCCCAGCAGAACACCATCGAAACCCTCGACCTTAAAACCCTAAAAAAGCTCGCCCTCTCCTTGGAGCGCCGCCTCAATGCCAACACCGCAGCCCGACTCAAGTACCCCGACAACCCCGACAAGTTCGCCGACTCCGAACTCGAGCTCCACGATGAGCTCCAGAAGCTCAAAATTCTCGCAGGGGCGCCAGAGCTCTACCCTGATCTTGTCAGCCTCGGCACCGTCAATTCAATCACTGGACTCCTCAACCACGATAATACAGATATCGCCATTGATGCTGTCACCCTCTTGCAGGACCTTACGGATGCTGATGTTATTGAGGACAACGATGAGTCTGCCCAGGTGCTCGTTGAGGCGCTCATAGAGAATAATGCGGTGGAATTGCTTGTACAGAATTTAGGCCGGTTGAGTGATTCTGACCCCGATGAATCGGCTGCAATTTACAATACATTGTCCACCATTGAGAACCTTATTGAGGTTAAGCCTTCTGTGTCCGAACTCGTCTGCGAGAAGACCAAGTTACTGAAATGGCTTCAGGCGAGGATTAAGATACGTGAGTTTGATAGTAATAAGCAGTATGCTTCTGAGATTCTAGCGATTTTGTTGCAGAACAGTGTCGCGAATCAGAAGAGGTTTGGCCAGATGAATGGTGTGGACACGTTGTTGCAGGCCGTGGCTATGTATAAGTCTAAGGATCCCAAGACGGGAGATGAAGAGGAGATGGTGGAAAATTTGTTTGACTGTTTGTGTTGCTTGCTAATGCCATTGGAGAATAAGGAGAAGTTTGTGAAGGCAGAAGGGGTGGAGTTGATGATCATTATTATGAACCAGAAGAAATCGTGTTATGGGTCGGCTATCAGGGCTTTAGATTTTGCCATGACAAATTATCCGCCTGCATGCGAACGGTTTATTGATGTTATGGGTTTAAAGACTGCATTCCCTGCTTTTATGGGTAAGGCAAGTTCAGTCCCCTTCTCCTAAACAGCTTTTGGTGAGACTAATCAGCTCATGAATGCTTTTCTTTGGTTTCATGGATCACTTATGATTTCTTTATTTTCAGTTTCATGCTCCTTTTTGGGTTATCGTATTTTTGAAAGAAACAATTAGTTGATTGAATGTAAAATCATTGTTGATGTCGTATAAGACTATATGCAAAATTAACTACTTAATTCACACATATGAGAATGCAGGCAGTGTCAATTCTATATAAGGCTATGGGGTTTCTGTGCATTGTTGATTAGTTTGCATCATAAAATAAAATAGCATTATGGGCTCTGGCTTTAAGATATATTTGTTGATTTTAAGCGACACTATGGTATACATATGTTTTCAACCTTTATCTCTAAATTTGTTTATCTTCTTCTGGTTAGGTACCTCTCAGTAAGAAGAACAAGAAAAAACACTCTAAAGAAGAACTGGAAGAACGTCTCATATCGCTAATTGCGTCACTATTCGGTAAGAAGGCAAGTTCCTTTTGAATTATCTTTAATCTCTTAGATTGATATCGAGAAACTGCACATTTTAGGTGGTATGATTACATGTATGTATGATATTTAGAATTCATTTAGACTCCGTTGCGTTCCTCGCTTCGGATTGTGTATGGAAATTATGTCATGTTGTCAAAGTCACTTATGCTTGGGTTTCAGTTTCCTATAACATAAAATCGAAGTTGTCCCTATCAAGTTCCTGTGTCTAGACTCCTCAAGACACACTAATACTTGCTCAAATTATATTGCTAATTGTTTTGGTCTGTGTGAATGTTGGATGGCATTATTACTAAAGCTGTTTTGTGGCAGAGGCAATACACTTGCGTCTCTTGCAATGTTCAATGTTTCTGGTTTTTTCTCAAAGTTGTCATGTGATGTTTGCCTTCTTCAGTCCCTGAAAATGCTGAAATCATATCAAGTTTTCATTAAATGTGGTACGGTGGCATCTTATCACTCTCATTACGATGTGCTTCTACTGATGCTAGTTCTATTGCAAACCAGGTGGAATTTTAAGGGGTTCTAGAAGGGAAAGATTGTTAAGTAAATTCGTGGAGAATGAGTGCGAAAAGATAGATCGACTCATGGAACTATACATGAGGTTATTACCTTAGCACAGCCTTTATTTATATGTAACACACATTCTTCTGCTTTGGATTTTTGACTATATATTTCATTGCGGCTGAAGTTGTCTTCTTGTCACACTTATTTTCTGCTACAATTTTATAGATATTCCAATAGAGTGAAAGCAGAGACCGAACGACTTAATCAGCTTGAACTTGATGATCTTGAGGTTATCTAATGTCAAAATTTATTTTTCTTATCATTACCGCCTTTTGCAAAACCCTCAGAATTAAAGTTATCTCATGTGAGTCTGTATTTATTATCTTTATTGTTGTTGCAGATTGATGAAGACGAGAAATATAATCGGAAGCTAGACTCAGGACTTTATACTCTTCAGGCATCTTTCTCTCTCTTTTTTGTCATTAGCAATCTGACTTCCTATTTTTGATTCTTGTGGTTGAATGATTCTTGTTTCTGCAGTTAATTGCTGTTATTCTGGGTCATCTTTGGACTTCTGAGTAAGTCTGGGATCTTATATATCATTCAATGAGTAGGTGTGATTTCTGGAGTCGTCATTTTCTGGTCCTTTGATTTCTAATATGTGGAGGTGTTTTTTCTTTTGTAGGCACCCTCGAATGAGAGCAAGAATTGAACTGTTATTAAAGCAACAAAAGTTAACTAAGAAGGATGTTAAGGATATACTTCAGGTATTAGCCTCTTGTTTTCAAAAAGTAGCATCTTGGACTTCGATTTGCTCCTCTCTATGTTCTTCTTCATGAATCCTGTTTCTGGTTCTGAAGCTTTTCCAGAGCTGATTATTAAAAACTTTTTAATATTCCTACTGGAATTAAATATATATATGTTCAATGTTCCCTTTGATTTGATGTCTATCGTTTTTTTTCCCCATATATTAGATACTTGGTAGTCTGTTTTCGGCGATTATTTAATAACAAAAATGAAGAAGTGGGAGTAGGGGTGGGCCGGAGGGGAAAATGTGTATCGAGAAATGCTCTTTATAAAACCCATCTGTAGGAACTGGCAAAAATTATGTAAATTGTGAGGACGGCTGAGAATTCACTCGAGGCAAACTCGTGGTTTGACTGTTCTGCAGTAAATAATGAAACTCGAAAATAAATTCAACTAGTAGATCTCATACTTACAGAAAGGTAGTATAGACGACAGCCTGAGAACCGAGTTGTCTGGTATGCTGATTTCATTTTTTGTTACCGTTGTGTTAATTGAAATATACACATTTCATACCTTTTTCTGCTTGTTGGCGAATCACAGGAATATCATGACAATATTGGTGATCTCGATGGACCAGAAGAGAAGGAAAGGGCGCAATCAAAGATCGTAAAATTCATTTCTGCCCTTAAATGAAAGCAAGAGTTTTAGACATATGCCTGAGAAGGGACTTTGTGTAAAAGAATATTTGTTATGTATTTTCATTTTGTACCCTATTCACTGTAACGGAGCTGGATCTGTTGCAGCTTGTTAAGGAATTTATATGCCAAAGAGCAAGCCAGTGAAATGACTTCATGTAGAAAATGTATTTGTTCCTGCATTTTCCAATTATGAATTTGAATTTGAGATAATTGGAATTTGATGTGCAGTTTGTTCCATATTCAAAAAAATTATATCTGATTATATTGCTGATAAAAAATGGATTTAAGCTGGTGTATGAGTCTCATAAATTTGCACTCTTCCAGAGTGGACAGTTTGTAACAGAGGAGTACTTGGCTAATACTAATAGGCTATTGAGATGAATGTAACGCGGGGAAGATGCAAATATGGTCCTGTAATTTTAGGTGTTGAACAATTTTAGTCCCGTTTGATTTGCAATTTGCGAATTTCGTCTAGAAGTTTAAATTTTGTTTCGATTTTGGCCCTTTTGTTGGAGTTTGAAAGTCTGGCAATCCGCTTGCACTTGAAGGGCACATGGCCCATATTAATGAATTGACGAGGAGCTGAGGTGGATCTATTTTAGTTTGCAAATTAAGGTTATATAAAAATATAAAAGTTATAAAAAATTGTTAAAAATTATTTAAAAAATGAAAAACATATTATAACATAATGATAAAATAGAAAATAATTTACATTGTATATTAAGGTTAGAAATACACATATATATGTGACAAATCATATAATAAAATTAATATTTGTTCCTAAAATGTATATTTAAGTTAATACAAACGTGCTATAAAAAAAAAAAGTTATACAAACCAACTCCGTCTTTGTCCATCGTCATACCTAAGAAATAAATCAACTCACACAAATCCATATTTTTTTTAAACTGGGGAACCCACAATCATTAAAAAATATCTCAAACTATGATTCTAAATTTTATATATGATGACATATATCAATATATAGTAATATATATATTTCTGTAAAAATAAGATTAAGATTTATTAATATATAGTTATATTCATAATAGTATTTTATATATAGAAAATTAATTTTTATATATTAACGCACTTTTCATGTTAATAGAAATAAAATTATATATATATTAATATATTTTGTTATTCAAGTTTCAATGTTATACATTTGGAATTAGATATGGATTTGATTGTTTAATAAATTGTTTTTTATATATGTGTATATATAAAAATAAAACAATTTTTTATTTTTTTGAAATATGTTATTTTTCCCTAAAATTGTGTTGCTAAATATAAATCATGTTTTTTTAATTCCTTTAATATTTTTGACAATTATTCAACTTTCTAAACCCCAGAAAGTATTGGAATTTGAAATGACTTTATTATTAATTATATTAAAAATATAATTTATTCGATATAATTTATTAAATATTTAGCATTGGGAAATATATCAACATTGGGCAGTTAATTTTTTTTAAACTTTTACCTTCTTATAGATAAGCATATTCTATAATAGATACAATTCATATTTACGCAACCAAATATTTCATATTTAAAGAGATTTTTTATAGCTTATAATAATTCTTTTTTATTGTTTAATTGTATGATTTATAATTAAATTAATTATTTTTATATTTTTTTTGTAATTTTAAACTTTTTGCAATATGTGTTTTTTTTTTAAATAGATAACATAAATCTATAATTTGTAAAATAAAGAATGATAACAAGTGAAATTGTAAAATTTGTCGGGTTTAATTTTAGAATTAATAAAATAAAAAATTATAAATACAATTACTATTAAAAATAGATAAATATAATATACATATTTGGGGAACGGGATAGAAATGAAGAATTTGTAAGTCCAAGCGGCTACGATAATCTAGAGGGGGGGTGAATAGATTATCTCCATCTTTTCGATTTCGCCCTCTTTTTAAACCGAATGCTCAAACAAAATAATGAAGGTGCGGAATGTAAACAACACACGTCGATTTAAAGAGGTTCAACCCACCTAGGGCCTAATCCTCTACCACCCCAAAGATATCCGGGATGGATTTCGAAAGAAAAAGAATTTTATTAATTACCACAATTAATACAAATTCAACTTACAACACCTTGAAGAGCACCACACTCTTCTTCAACACCACCTTTGAGATTACCACAATCTCTTCTTGAAGATTACCACAATCTTCAACGGCACCTGTGAAGATTACCACAATCTTCACCCAAGAAGCACCACACTCTTCAACACCTCAATAAGAAGATTACCACAATCTTCTCACACCTAACTCCTAGATCACCCAAGTGTGTTCTTACCACAAGAACACTCACAAGGATATCTTGTGTTTGAATGACGACCACAAATTCAAGATTACAACTCGATAATGAATAATACAATTGAGTGCAAGTGTAATCAAGAATAGCCTAGACCTCAAGAATGTGAAAGTGAATAGCTAGGCAAATTACAAAAGAAATAAGACAATGAAAGACCAAGTGTTTGCTTGAAGTGTATCTTGTTGTGTAGTATCTCAATTGTTGTGTTGGTTGCTCCAAAACTTCCTCTATTTATAGGAGATGATTGATCAAGCATAGGCTCTCTTGGGGATTGAAAATCTGAGAAAAATACAATTAAAATCAAGAATATAGTCTGTTAGAAATCAATTCCACAATTTAAGGAAATGTGTCATCTGTCAAACGGTCGAAATTTGTCATTCAAAACATAGGCGACGTCGCACGATTTAAATAGACGTTGAAAAGAATACACATTGACAAAATAACACAGGCGGCCGGCCGACGTCTACCTCGGCCGGCCGACCATCACCCCAACCGTCCCCCTCATGGATTTTGCAAGGATTAAACGTTCGTTTCAAAACACACTTGCATGCAGCACCGGCCGCACTGGCGACGGCCGTCGACGGCCGATCGACGCCTTGAGCACCGGTCGACCCGCTTGTTTTTCTTTCCGTCTCATTTTTTAAAAACATCTTCGTATGGGTTGCCCTATATGGTAAGGCCACGGGTCGACTCACGGAGGTAAATATTGTCCGATTTGTGTCGAAAATAAAACTCAAGAAATACTCCAAAATTTAGTAAAAACATTTTAAACCGATCGGAAGTATTAGGACAACATTTAGAAACATCTTTTGAGAGTGAAAACTCAATAACGTAAAATCATAAAAAGCCGTTGTCCAATTTAGACGAAAATAAACTTTGAGAAAATACTAGGAAAATATTAAAATCATTTTAAATCATTTAGGAGTATTTGGACAACCTTTAAAAACATTGTTTTGGTGATAAAATAAAATCATCAAAATTAAGATAAAAACATGTATCAAACAATCTCCCCCTTTTTGATGATTACAAACCAAAACAATTTTTACCCAAACTAAGAGAGCAATTTTAGAAATGATTTTCCGGTAAAAACATTTGACCGTTTGGAAGCAACCAAAATTTCCAAAAATATTAAAGCAACCAAATAGGTCTTAAATATTTTCAAAAATAAGCACAAGCTCCCCCTATCCACATGCACATCAAGAATAATGTAAGAGCAATAATCCATAAGCTAAAAGCTTTAGCTTTTACAATTTATTCAAGAGCTTATAAGCTCCCCCTGTCACAAAACAACATTAAACAATAATATAGGTCCATCAAGCAACAAATGGACTAAAAAATAAATCACAATTTATGGCTTTTATGAGCCATAGCTTATAGCTTTTATGACAAGCTTTTATTAGCTTCTTTGAGCTAACGAGCCAATATCCTGTTTCTCCCCCTTTGGAATCATCAAAAAGAATGTTAGGATGATAGAAACATCATAGAAGTATATCAAAGTGCGCCAAAGAAATGGTTTATCAACCATTGAGCAATTTAGGCTTAAAAACCAAGGAAAATGGGAGAAATATATCATGAAGATTTCATACGCTCGTTATATTTCCCAAAACATGATTTCAATGAGTATAGAAGACTTTTGGAAGCGAGAGAATCATGTAGAAGTTGAAATTTTCATTGAAACATTTCATCGAACACCTTGTGTGCGTAAGAAATGGAAGAGGTTGTATATAACCTTTGTAAATGGTTCAAGCCAAAAAAAATTTTCATATCATCAATCAACCTCATTTCAAAGCTCAAAAAATCATATGCACCATATGCAATAATTTGTTCATCAATTAAGAAGCTCAAAGTAGATTCTCAAGGGTTCAACCCAATTGAGATAAGCTAAGAAAGATCAAGGCATTACAAATGCCAAAAATTAGAGCAACCATCAAGTAATAAGTTATGCTTTCAACAATACATGTATCAAATGACCCAACATATTCAACTAAGCATAACAAAGCAATAAAAGAAGCACTTTTACCATCAAGTACTTCATACTACTTATCAAACAATGCTTTAGAGTATTTTTACCATCAAATACTCCATCAAAAATCATGATCATCCACAAGTCATTATCAACTTGCAATATTAACCCTTTTAAGAAAAAAACAAGCAAATATCATTAGTACAAATGAGTTTTACAAGAAATTCATCAAAATACAAAACATCATTAATAAAAATGCTAGAAAGTAAAGGGGGTGGGGTAACATCATTCCTCATCCGAGGAGAAGCAAGATCCGGGAATAAAGTCCTTGATGAATTTCTTTAACTTGCCGATAGACTTTTGCATTTTAGAGGTCTTTTGCTCCAAAGCCTCATACCTCGTCTCATGAAAAGCCCTCATCTCATCAAATTCGGCTTGACTATACCTTCTAGGCGGTTGAGCACGGTAGATTACCCTCCGGATTGCTCGGTTCGCCTTCTTCCACCAATCTTGCGGCCCCGGCGTCATCAAAGATGTCATTAGGATCGGGAGACTCTTGACCTCTTCCTCTCGCCATTTTGGTAGGTCGGATGTCCATATTCTTGCGCATCGTGACTATTTGGGTGATATTATCAATGTCGAAGTCATTTTGAAAAACTTCCGAGTTAAACTCCGACGAAGGAAGTCCCGATTGAATAAGAAGTTTACAAATCCAATTTCCCATAACCAACTTCTTATTACCTTGAGTAATGGACTCGATTAGACATTGAATAAGTATGGCACCAAAGTTAAGTGGTTCCCTCCTAGCAATCTTATAAGTCAAAAAGTAATCCATATTCTAGGCATCTTCCCGATTTACCACAAATGCAATATGCGACAATGACCGATAAAATGCGATGCTCAAGTGTCATTGCCAACAAAGAATACTTAGGCCATACTCCCAAACACGTCTTGACTTCTTTCATCGATACCCCAACATTTCATCATTCCAAGTTCCGCAAGAGAAGTAATCCCAACCACCTTCTCTAACATGTAAAAGCGGCAAATATCATTGGGAGTCCATCTAAAATGACGACCCTTTATAATTAACGGCAATCGGCTTTCTATCATTATCATATTCGACCCACATATTGGCATAAAAGAGTTGGATAATATCATCATCATACAACACATAAGCATGTTCCCATAAGTACATCCAACTTGCTCCTCAAAAATCCTCTAATCGTAGGATACTCATTCGTAAAAGAACTAAAACGACACATTTTAGTCCGAGCAATCGACTTTCCTCCCATTCCCGAGTCCTCATAATACCATTCCGCATATTTGTGAATAAAATTAAGAACATTGTGGGAATTAGGGGCTTGAGTAACAAAGGATTTTTTACCTTTCGCCCAACGGCAATTTTGGAGCGAAATCGTTCCGCGTAACTCGGTAATTTGTGCCCGAGAGAGAATGGGATTTTGAACATCATCACCTTCTTGAGCCACGTTTCTTTGAGCGGCTCGAATATCCCTTTGTTCGCTTCCTCTTGCCGATTTCTTGACGAACCCTCTCCGCCCCTTCTACGCTTGGAGATGGGATTTCGACCGGTGGAATTTCTTGGAGGAGCCATATATGAAAGATTCTTGAGAAAATAAGAAGATTAGCAACAAGAATCGTGAAAAATGATGAAGAATTGAAGATATTGTAGAAAAGGGAAAAAAATTCGTTCTTTATAGGGTTTGGGGGATTTTTGTTCTGTTTCTTAAAGTGAAGAAACGGATCGTTTTAAGCTTGAAAAATAACCCTGTGCGGCCGGTCGAGGTGGGGTGCGGCCGGTCGAGTGCGGGCGGCCGGTCGCCCCTGCTTATGACCGTCCCAGGTGATTTTTCTTCTCCCATTTTTCCAAAATTCGATTTTCCACCCCAAAAGTTTTAAAACTTTGCAAAAGAATAATTTTGGACTATGTCCAACAAATATGGGTTTTGGGAAAAACAAATAAACGATAAAATCGAGACTAAACACGTAGTGCCTTTTAAAAAAAATATATGCAAGTTCAATTTGGGGCACTTAAGGGGTCAAAATGAAATATCTTGAAAGATATGTGCATAATATCGAGTTTAAAGAAAAATACGAGTAGACATACCTCGATGGTTTAAGAAACTTGAAGACGTAATAGCCAATGAGTATGAAGTATGTATCCTACACAATTCTTAGACAACATATGCATAGAAAATTCAAGTGTAGGCAAATAATATGAGATAACAAAAAGAGCTTATGCTATAAGATTTCATAAGAGATAATAAGCCACATAAGTCTAATGAAAAGCTCAAGAGTTTTTAGAAAAACATGCAAGGTCTCTTTCAAAAAAAATTGAAACTCATAAATATATAAGAGACCTATTTTAAAAAAAAATATTTGAAAAATCATCTTGTAATTAAGACACAATTAAAAACATGCATATAATTAAAAGAAAAATGCATATACAAATGGGGAGATACGGTTTACCAATTTCGCCGTTTCCATGGGTTGTGTCTTTCCCATTCTTGATGATATCTTCCCCTTGAGAAGTCACTTTGTTGATGATGACTTCTTTGGTTACTCCATTTCCAAGGTTGGTTACCTTCACATTGTTGATGGTCTCTTCTTTTTTGAAAATCATCTTGTTGATGATGTCTTTGCCATTTCCAAGGATTGTGTTCTTTCCATTTTTGATTATACGCTCTTCTTGAAATTGACTTTTTGTTGAGTAGTTCTTCTTTGATCAAATGAAACGTTCATTTGATGTTTTCTTGGTGGCATGAATTTTCTCCGATTTTTGCTTTGCCGGGTACCTAATAGCACATTGTTTTGTGGTACCCTCATGTGTTTGGGTCCTTTAAGATTAGCTTTGAGACTTTTAGGTCTCCAACAATATTTAGAGCTATTTCTAGCCCGACAAGAATTAGCCGAATGACCCTTTTTGCCACAATAAAAGCAAGTAGTAATTCTAGGAGCATAATGACCAATATGCATAGTGACTTGATCCTTTTTCATATGATTAACAACTTTAGGCTTATGATCAAGTCCTTTATCACAATTATGAATATCAACCATATTTGACATTTTATTGGTACTCAAGTTGGATTTTAATAAATCCTTTTTCATGCAATCAATATTCTCAACAAGAGTACTATTTTCTATTTCAAGGTTTCTAACCTTGTAAAGTGTGGTGGTGTGAGCACATGATAGTGATTCATAGGAAGTAAATAAACTATCCTTATCATTTTTCAAAACAATGAATTCCTTTTTCAAATTTTTGTATTTAACAAGTAGGCTTTGGAATTCATCTTGTAGCTCATCATAATCATTTTGTAAATCACTATAATCATTTTGAATGACAATATCATAAGAAGTAGAGGGCTTAAGACATACCTCATTTTCTTCATTGATGCCCATAAAACAATATTCAATTTCTTTATAATTTGTAGGAGGCTTATTCCTTAGATTTGAGCTTGTATGATCTTGAGAAGTAGATGCTTTTGTTTGACTTCTTTCATTTGCAAATACTCCATAGATGGCTTCTAATTTTTGCCATACTTCATGTGTCGATCGAATACCTACAATATGATCAAATTCCAAAGTGGTAAGTGAACAATGTAAGATATTAAGAGCTTTACCATTTGAGGAGATGATTTTCTTCTCTTCATCATTGAGCTTTTTGAAGCTTTTTGAGGTGTGTGGTGTATTTTTCATCGGAATGGATTCTCCATTAATGACGGTGTTCCAAATGTCGAACCCGCAACCTTGTAAGTAGCATTCCATTCTTTCTTTCCAAAATATAAAATTTTTGGAATCAAACCGAGGTGGCTTGGTGGTGGAGTAGGATAGATGAGCTTCGTTCAGTAGCCGACGATCGTTTTTCTCTTCACTCGCGATGTGAAACGAGCTTGCCAAAGAGTTTGGCTTTGATACCACTTGTAAGTCCAAGCGGCTACGATAATCTAGAGGGGGGGTGAATAGATTATCTCCATCTTTTCGATTTCGCCCTCTTTTTAAACCGAATGCTCAAACAAAATAATGAAGGTGCGGAATGTAAACAACACACGCCGATTTAAAGAGGTTCAACCCACCTAGGGCCTAATCCTCTACCACCCCAAAGATATCAGGGATGGATTTGAAAAGAAAAAGAATTTTATTAATTACCACAATTAATACAAATTCAACTTACAACACCTTGAAGAGCACCACACTCTTCTTCAACACCACCTTTGAGATTACCACAATCTCTTCTTGAAGATTACCACAATCTTCAAACGGCACCTTGTGAAGATTACCACAATCTTCACCTTGAAGAGCACCACACTCTTCAACACCTCAATAAGAAGATTACCACAATCTTCTCACACCTAACTCCTAGATCACCCAAGTGTGTTCTTACCACAAGAACACTCACAAGGATATCTTGTGTTTGAATGACGACCACAAATTCAAGATTACAACTCGATAATGAATAATACAATTGAGTGCAAGTGTAATCAAGAATAGCCTAGACCTCAAGAATGTGAAAGTGAATAGCTAGGCAAATTACAACAAGAAATAAGACAATGAAAGACCAAGTGTTTGCTTGAAGTGTATCTTGTTGTGTAGTATCTCAATTGTTGTGTTGGTTGCTCCAAAACTTCCTCTATTTATAGGAGATGATTGATCAAGCATAGGCTCCTCTTGGGGATTGAAAATCTACAGAAAAATACAATTAAAATCAAGAATATAGCTGTTAGAAATCAATTCCACAATTTAAGGAAATGTGTCTGCTGTCAAACGGTCAGAAATTTGCTGTCAAAACATAGGGCGACCGGTCGCACAGAAATAGACGTTGAAAAGAATACACAACAAAATAACACAGGGCGACCGGTCGACGTCTACTCTCGACCGGTCGACCATCACCCCAATCGGTCCCCCATGGATTTTGCAAGGATTAAACGCTCGCTGTTTCAAAACACACTTGCAGTCACGGCCGCACTGGCGGACGGTCGACTGACCGGTCGACGCCAGATGCGGCCGGCCGACCGCTTGTTTTTCTTTCCGTCTCATTTTCTGTTAAAAACATCTTCAGGTATGGGTTGCCCTATAGGGCGACCGGTCGACCACGAGACAGAAATATTGTCCAATTTGTGTCGAAAATAAAACTCAAGAAATACTCCGAAAATTTAGTAAAAACATTTTAAACCGATCGGAAGTATTAGGACAACATTTAGAAACATCTTTTGAGAGTGAAAACTCAATAACGTAAAATCATAAAAAGCGTTGTCCAATTTAGACGAAAATAAACTTTGAGAAAATACTCCGGAAAATATTAAAATCATTTTAAATCATTTAGGAGTATTTGGACAACCTTTAAAAACATTGTTTTGGTGATAAAATAAAATCATCAAAATTAAGATAAAAACATGTATCAAACAGAATTTTCGTTTTATCTAATCAAAATGGAAATCATGATGCGATAAATATCATCTTTGTCCCATCATCGGTTTTAGAAAAGTGGGGAATTTCCATCCCCGAATTAATCGAGGATTCCCTATCCCAATCTATTCAGTTGCAAACAGGGATGATGTCATCCCTAAATGCAGGGGATATAATTCATAGAACTATTAGACATAGATAATTTTAATTTGCCTCCCAAACTATGTGTATTTTTCTACTTTGCCTACTTAACTTTGAATTGTTCTATTTTGCTCCATGAACTTTGCAAATTGTTGCACTTTGACTATAATTTCCAAAATTACCACTTAATCTTTATGGTTATTTTATTTTGTGATCTCTAAAAATAGTATCATAGCCCCTGTTATTGATGAAATTTAATATTATTTAATAGTATTTGCATATTGACTAAATATGAGGAGATTTTAAAAGAAAATTAATCCAAATAATCGTTCGAAATGTAATAGTTATAGACAATACACTAACAATGAGGGGTAAAATTTGAAATTGTAGGCTAAGTCCAAAAATTTGCAAAGTTTAGGGGGAAAAATAGAATAATTCAAAGTTAAGTAGGCAAGAGGGCAAAGTAAAAAAAAAACACGCATAGTTTTGGAGACAAATTAATATTATCTCATTAGAAAAAATAAAAAATATACATATAACAATACAAAATATAGACCTCACATATATACACCACGTGCATCGCACGGGTAAAACACTAGTTGAATATAACATAAACATTACATATTAAGATGTACTAACGGTGAGCGAAATTTCATTATTGTATACATAGATTTATGTAAAGCATAAATAACAGACATGTTAAGTTGTATCGATGGTTAGTTGGAAATCATTCCGTATATATAGATGCGTACATAACATCTACGAACCCCTTCGCTACTAACCGAAAACCTCCCCATACAAACTCTAACCCATCTGCCCAAAACATCTCCCCCAATAGCCTCCCTCTCAGAACTGAACCAAGCCCCAAAAAATCCTCCAATCATGTGCAAGCTTCCACTTCTCTTTCACCACCCTGCCCGTACCCCCCAAATCCTAACAACACAACTTCCATCTCAACTTCCCCTCAATTGGTTGCCTACCCCCAAGACAACCCACCCACTCAAGTGACTCAACCACCTCTCTCTGACCCAAGCCCCACACAAAAGTCCTCAAAACTGAACACCACATGTGCAACCCCTTTTACCGAGTTCATGCCGCCCCAACTACACTCTCACAAACCATGGCACCTACACCCTCCCGTCAACCACCCCCCATCCCATCCCCTCATGTACAGCCACCCCCTACTATAACTACCGTCCCCAACCCTCACCCTCCAAAATCACCAAACAACAACCCTCCTACCCCGGCCTCCAACACCACCCTTTCTCTTGTATCTGCACCAATGCATTTGGATACCGGCTAGGAAACTAGCCCGCAAATTCGTAAAATCAGAAATAAATCTATCCTCACCATCACGACACACACACCCGCCCCTCATCCAGTAAGCAAAGCGTAAGCTTCAAATCCTTGGCATCACAGATGACGTTTGAACCAATAGTTGTTGAAGTTATCAAAGAAAAAAAACCAAAAACAACGACCCTATCATTACTAGATTCTCCTTGGAGTGAGATGGACTCTCTCGCCCATTCTCCAAACACTCTAACGGCGAAGGTTGGCGACGCGAGCCAACCCCGCCGATCATCATGAATCTTCTAAGTTGGAATTGTCGGGGCTTGGGAACCCCCGAACAATTCATGAGCTCCGCGAATTTATTCGCGAAAAGTCGCCCCATTTGATATTCTTATGCGAGACAAAATGCAGCTCACAAACATTTGATTCCATTAAAATGAAGCTGGACCTTCACGGTTTTGCCGTGCCCTCCGAAGGTAAATCGGGAGGACTCGCTTTACTATGGCGTAAGAATATTCAAGTGTCACTTCGAGCTTTTTCCAACCGTTTCATTGATACAGATGTCTTTCACTTGGGCTCATCATTTCATATTACGGGAGTGTATGGCGAGCCGAATGTTTCTCTTCGCCGAGCTTTCTGGAATTTTTTTCAATCAACCCACTCGAATATTACTGTTCCGTGGATTTGTTTCGGGGATTTTAACGAGGTTCTTTCTCAGTCAAAATTCCAAGGTAGTGGCCCCCGAGCTGATTGGCAAATAAATGCGTTCAGAGATATGCTTAGCTCATGTTCACTGTCAGATATGTCCTTCAAAGGCCCTCGTTTCACTTGGCATAGACTCTTCGTCTCCCCCTACACGCAACGCGCTCGACTTGATCGCAGCGTGTGCAACTACCTCCTCAATAACCTTTTCCCCTCATACTCAGTCAATCACCTCCCTTCCATTACTTCCGACCACCACGCCCTCTACATTCACCTCCATTCTAACCATTACCAATCGCAATCTGCTCCCCGCAAAAAGAAGCCTTTTCGTTTTGAAGCTAGCTGGATTAAATCTCAAGATTGTGATAGAATCATTACCGAGCATTGGAATTCCGATTTGGATAGCCTTCACAACATGATCCACCAATGTTCTGTGGGCTTACTTAATTGGAGCAAGACCTCAGTGGGCAATATATCCAAAAAAATCAAGAATTGCAAAAAGGAGATTGATACTTTGAAGCAGGGTATTATCACATCAGACACGAAGTCAAAAATTCATGAGCTTTTAGCTTACCATGACTTTCTCTTGGAACAAGAAAATATCAAATAGAAACAAAGGGCAAAACAACATTGGTACAAAGAAGGAGATCGAAATACATCTTTCTTCCACCAATTTGCCTCCAAGCGTAGAGAAGTTAACCGAATTGATGCTCTGCAAGACTCTTGCGGTCTCCTTCGCAGCGATGAAATCTCCATCGAAAATATCATCTCAGACTACTTCAAAAACATTTTCACTTCAGCCAACCCTTCTCCATCCGACCTGCAGCAAGTGTTGGTGAGGATTCGACCCCGGGTCACGGAGAGCATGAACGATCGGTTCGAGCAGCCCTTTAAAGAAGAAGAGATTATCAAAGCTCTAAAAGAAATGCACCCCTTCAAATCCCCGGGGCCCGACGGTATGAGTCCTGTTTTCTTTCAAAAATTCTGGCATATTGTTGGTAATGATGTTACTCACTCTGTTCTGAATTTTTTGAATCATAAACAAATTTTCCCTGAGACAAATTACACTCATATTGTTCTTATCCCTAAGATTAAAAATGCTTGTATGGTCTCGCAATTTCGCCCTATTAGTTTATGTAACGTCGTTTACAAACTTGCTTCCAAGGTCATTGCGAATAGAATCAAACCATTTCTTCCTACAATTATCTCGGAATCTCAATCGGCTTTCATCCCGGGTAGGCTTATTACTGATAACATTCTTGTGGCTTACGAAACTCACCATTTCATGAAAAACAAAAATAGAGGAAACATGGGTCTTATGTCTATTAAACTCGACATGAGCAAAGCTTTTGATAGAGTCGAATGGTCCTTTATCCTTATGGTTATGAAAACTCTTGGTTTTTGCGACTCTATTATCAATCTTGTCAAGTTTTGCATTTCTACTGCATCATTTTCCTTTCTCTTAAATGGTAAAGAATTTGGGCGCCTCACCCCTCAAAGAGGTATTCGCCAAGGTGACCCTTTATCCCCATATTTGTTCATCATTTGCTCCGAGGTTTTTTCGTGTATTCTACAGGACTTACAACTGGGAGACAAAATCCATGGTATCTCGGTTTGCAAAAGAGGACCCCGCATCTCTCATCTCTTCTTTGCAGACGACACTCTTCTCTTTGGTCAAGCTACGCGGGACGAAGCGCTCAACTTAAAATTTGCTATCCATCTCTACGAGAAAGTCTCAGGCCAACTTATTAATAAAGAGAAGTCTTGCGTGTTTTTCAGCCCAAACACCAAGTCGGAGATCATCTCAGACATTCTGAATATTTTGGAGATGCCATAGGTGACCAATTATGGAAAATATTTGGGGCTCCCTTCCTTTGTGGGTAAGAGCAAAAAAGAAGTGTTTGCGAGCATAAAAGATAAAATTTGGAGCAAACTCAACGGCTGGAAAGAGAAAAAGTTGTCACACGCGGGAAAAGAGACCCTCATTAAATATGTTATTCAGGCTATCCCGACATTCGCCATGTCATGCTTTAAAATCCCGGAAAGTTTTTTGGATGATATTCAACGCATGGTGACCTACTTGGTGGGGGGATTCGCTAGAATAAGAAGAGGCTACATTGGAACATTTGGGACAAATTATCTACCAAAGCAAATCCTTTGGGGGCTTAGGGTTAGAAACCTCAAAGCTTTTAATTTGGCAATGCTCGAAATGTGCCTGGAGGATCCACACCCACCCATCCACCCTTTTATCTCGTGTGTACAAATCGATTTATTTTCCCATTGTGACTTTTCCACGCTTCCCAGGCAATCGTCCCTCGTGGTCTTGGCGGAGCATCTTGAGTAGTAAGGTGATCATCTCGCTTGGCACTCGTCGTCTCATACGGTCGGGAAACTCCACAAAAATTTGGCATGACCCTTGGCTCCCTCGGACCTCAAATCCTTTTGTTCGCGAGTCGACGCATTCTCTCCATACAAATGCTACGATCGCCTCTCTTATCGATCATTCAAACAACATATGGAATGAGACCCGATTCGAACCATTTTCACCGATGAAGAAGCAAATCTTATTATGTCCATCCCTCTCCCCAACCCGCCTCATCGACATTTGGCACTGGTGTCTTACGAAAAATGGGAAACATTCCGTTAGATCCGCCTACCACGCATATCTAGACTCGGATTTTACGCCACTCGATTTTGTCCCCAATGCTAGCTCTAGCTCGCCCAAATCACTTTTGGAAACATCTCTCGGAAGATGAAAATTCAACCTCGTGTCAAACATTTCATATGGCGTGTTGCACATCCACTATTGCTACGTCGGAAAACCTCGCCGCCACCACATTATCACTCCGATACATGTAGCCTTTGTTCATCCCAAGATAATTCCGCTTCCCACGTGTTTTTCCTCTGCCCTTTGCTGCCAATGTTTGGAGGTGCTCGGGCTTATTTGAGTTTATTGCAACATTCCAAGAAATAGGATTGGCGTCTATGGCTCCAAGACTTGCTAACCCACTCACCGATATCCATCCGACCTCATTGCTATCATTTGCTCCTCATTTGGTACCATAGGAACAAATGGAAATTTGAAGGCACTATTACGGAACCTCAACAACTTGTTCTCTCTCGCCGATTGCATGCTAAGAGACTTTCAATCTGCTCATCTTTGGCCACGAACGTATATCTCATTTGCTCGCTTCACATCCTCCTAGGCAACCATCAACACGGACACTCTTTTTTTGTTGTTGGCGGGATCTCTTTAACCAAAAATTGCGCTGGCGTTGGTGTGGTTTCGATCGACCCCAGTGGAAAATTGAACTCGGTATTTCTAGGAAATTTACGGGAATCACGAACTCGAGGAAGCGGAATTTTTGGCTATTAGGGAGGCCCTCAAACATGCACAACAATGAAGCTCCATACTTTCTCAATCTTTAGTGATGTCTTCTTGTTATCCTAGCTCTCCATGGGGAAGCTATTTGTAATATCCGTTGCCAACCATTACTTGATGAAATCAGGAAGATAAGACTCTCACTCCCTGCCACGAGTTTCTTTTGGATACGGAGAGACTCGAACTCTCTAGCTCACTCTCTTGCTTTTCACGCAAAAAATATGGATATGTTGTACCGCTTTTGGGATGATCCCACCCTTGTTCAATCGCCGCTGGACGATTTCCAGCACCGTTAAATGAAGTTTATTTTATTCTCAAAAAAAAAAAAAAGATGCGTACATAACATAAACAATTGACACACTGAGCTTTTTCAATGGTGGGGGGAGATTATTCCTGCAAACATATATTTGAATATAAAGTTTTATAGTTTTTCTCTAGAAATGTAATATTAAAACTTTATTAAAATATAATGTATTGTTTGGAGAATGTATCTTACGAATTTTTTCATATATACATACGATATATATAAAAAGATTTTGTGTCATTAAAAATACATTTAGGATTTTATTAAAGTATTTTATTTGTTATTACAGAATATATCAATTTTTAAGAATAAAACATAACATCATATTATGTTATATTATATAATACAAATTATATGTAATCATGAGGTACATTTTAATACAATCTCGTATAGTATAAGATCTCATTTCATCAATTATTACGGGCTTAGTTTCCGAGATTCTTAATTTATATGATTAGGATTATCTCCTATCAAACTTTTATATGTGTGTATGTTGTATTGTTCGAAAATTCTCAAATTATTCTTTCGTATGAATTTTATTTTTTTTTACAAAAATTAAAATATTCGAAAAATTAATATAGAAAGAAGATAAAATTTTATTTTTTTAAATAAGAAGTTACTATTATTTAAATAAGAAAGTATAAGATCAATAAAAGTTCAATTGATATAATGTATTTGTGATTTCCATAAAAAATAATTATTATTTAAATTAAAAAAGTATAAAATAAATTGTCAATCCAAACTTTGAAAGTCGAATATCAAAATCCGTAGACAAATATAACATATAATTTCTATTAACATGAAAAGTATGTTAATAAATAAAATATAATTCTCTCTATATAAAAAGAATTATATATATGATTTTGTGTTAAATAAAAATTTAATTTATTCATACATATATATATATAATGCTATGTATAGATATATGTGATGTATATATATAATAGTTGGATACATATTTTGAGAAGTTTTTTCAATTAAAATAAGT
This sequence comes from Rehmannia glutinosa, assembly GCA_016081115.2. Lineage (NCBI taxonomy): Eukaryota > Viridiplantae > Streptophyta > Magnoliopsida > Lamiales > Orobanchaceae > Rehmannia > Rehmannia glutinosa. Next base: position 162,217 of record JABTTQ020001876.1, read on the forward strand.
ATTTTTAATTGTCTTTAATCAACTTAAATACAATTATATATAATTATGAACAAATAGGCTAAGCCCAATAACCACTATGCATCTATCATAAATAACAAAATATATGAATATACAAATTGATGTGTAATAGCCTGAATGAATAATTTAAATCATCACAGTCTTTTTTGAGTAAATATATCTTATATTTTTTATTTTTTATGTTTATATTGTATTATTATATATGCTATATATGTGTCAAATTGAAAATCATAGAAAAGTGAGTAGTTTCATATGTTATATCTCAAACCAAATCGAAAATGAAAAAAATATTAATAAAATTTAAAAGATAAAAATAAAGATAAATATAATAATTAACGCAGTACACACACCAATTTAAAAAATTAATTTTTATATAATTCTCATTTTAATATGGTCATTCATAAAATTTACTAAGATTCTCAGCGTTATTAATTACATCTGGACTTTGTCTATGTATAATATAATAAAACTAACGTGTAATACATTTTTAACCACAATATACTATATATGTATATATATATAGGGAGGGGATCCTATGAGACCACCCTCCTAGGTTAGTCCATAAGACTAAATCTACACCATCCAAATAGTAATCAATGGCCAAGATATATTACAATATATACAACATTTCATAAGTAAGTATACAACAGAAAGGATAAAATAGGAATCCAGGAAATTAAATATAGTAACCGTTTCCTAAAAATTAGGGACGTGATTTTGTATTGACCATATCCCCATAATCAAGCGATTCACCTTTCCTTTCTCTCTCTTCCCATTCAAACCTGCAATTTTATTCAAATATGGCAACAAAATCGTGCAACAATTAATTAAAAGTATACAATTACACTAAACTAACTATACATTAAAACATTACTAAGTATACATAAACAATTAACTAAGTATACAGTTACACTAAACTACATGTACATTAAAACTTTACTAAGTATACAGAAACATATAACTAAGTATACAATTACATTGAACTAACTATACATTAAAATAATACTAAGTATACGAAATATTTAACTAAGTATACAATTACACTTTGAATTACTTATATAACTAAGTATACAATTCCATTGAACTAAGTATACAAATCCACAGAACTAGGTATACAAATTTACTAAACTACTTACTAAACTTCTTATATAACTAAGAATACGATTTCACTGAACCAAGCATACAAACCCACTGAACTAAATATACAATAAAACATGACTAAGTATACAAGTCATTTGAACTAAGTATACAATAAACGACATTATTCACAAATATGGCGGAAATAAGTATCAATTTTGAAAAAATCACTTGAAGTTGATGATTTTTCCTCCCTAAAAATCGGGTAACTGAAAAGGTAGGATTATATTTCCTTAAAAATAGCTAATAACTTTCCAATTAACATAATTAATTAAATATAAAAGTACAATTATACTCTTATATGCCTAAATTAACTAAAATGATCTACACCATCCAAAATTTTAAATCAAGAGTCCATAAGTGTTCTTATGGACTAACCTAAAGGGATTGGTCTCATTTGAACCAATCCCTATATATATATATATAGAGAGAGAGAGAGAGAGATAGATATCGCATCAAAATGAATATGATATGTGTTTAAGGAAATAGGCGGTTATAGTCAATGAACCATTGCCCTAGTGGCAATGGCTGAGGGAGGGGGGGCCAATCTGGGCCTGCCCCCCCATTGTAAAAGAAATAAAATTATACTATATAATTTTTTAAAAAAAATATTTTAAGTATATTTTATATGATTTTTTTATTCGGCCCACCCCACTTTCGCGTATTGGCTCACCCAAAAAAATTTTCTGGCTCCGCCCTTGCCTAGTGGTAAGGAAGAAACTCAAGATCGTTGATGTCATGGGTTCAAGTTTTCAAGATAGATCTCAATTTGTTGACATGCTTCTAGCAGTATAGTGAGGGTTCAAATCCCACTAGAAAACGGCTTCTTAGGGGGCTAAAAGGGGCAATGTGGCGGGACTCTTATGCACTTGCACATACCTTGATATGAAAATTTTTGATTTTATCTTTATCGAGTGCAATCTTAATACTTACTCAGATTTCCAGTTTTCAGTGTTTGCTAGTTGAGTATCTCTTAGCCTCATTATGGACATTTGAAACTCTAGGATGCCCTTACCAAACTAATGATACTCAAATATCCAGCTTCTAGTGTTTGATATCTCAATATCTCTTAGCCTCATTATGGGCATTTGAAACTCTAGGGTGCCCTTACCAAACTAATGATACTTACTATTATTCCCAACTTATAGTGTCTACTATCTCTTAACCTCATTATGAGCATTGGAACTCTAGGGTGCACTTACCAAACTAATGAATTGGATGAAAGGTTATGGCTTTGTATGGTTGTATTTTCAAGAATGGTTTTCTATTTTCCAGCCGGCAAAGTGAGTTTATGTTTGTTTTAGAAAATTCTCAGTAGAAATAAAATCATTTCCAGTTTTCACTTTTTTATGGAAATATTCTTTTGAAAATACAACCAAACAAATTTTCACCCACACACGCAAATCTAGGTGAAAATACACCACAATCACGCAAACATATGTCAAAAATACATTTAAAAACTATAACCAAACATATTCCCATTTCCAAACAGAAAAATTCAGACAACAAACCAAACATATTCCCAATTCTTACACGAAAATCAATAAAATTTGGAAATTCATTTTTTAACACTAGAAACTGAAAATTGGACTTGAAAATACATTCATACACGACCTATATCTCTGTGTTTTAAGATAAAGAAATATGTTGGCTGACAATCTTGCCTCTCCTAGCTGCCAATCCATAAGTTTCCAAGTTTTGCCCCTAGTGATATATCCATTTATTCAACAGGTTAAGAATATTACCTTAATCTTTCACCATAAAACAAACATATTATTTTTCACACTAAAAGTATTATTTATACACTTAAAAAGATTACTTCTTATTCCGTCACATAATTCGACCGTCTCATATAAATTCTCGCCTATATTATTTTATTATAGTTTTCGTGTTGTGCTATTGTATGGTGTAAAATTTGTCAACCTTAAAAAAAAAAATTCGAGCTAGAAAGATGAAGTTGAATGTTGATTACTTGACGCGCAGTGGGATATGTGCCTAAAATATTAAATACTCTTTGTGGGCATGTTAGTAGCATGTTTTTTTTTTTTTGAGGTGGTGTTAGTAGCATGTTAGTAGAATTAGTAGAAATCTTTGGTAGGTGCCTAAAATATTAAGTATCATTCTCAAAAAGATTTGTCGAGATATCGATCAGAAAGATAATCTTATTAGTTATTAATATTTTCCGATCTCCCTTTTATTTTATTTTTTTTAGCAAAATACAAATTTGCCCTTTGCGAAGCATTTTCCATTTCCTATAAATTAAACAGTCTCAAAAGATCATTCTCGAACTGTTTCCAGTGTATGTAAGCTGAGCAGAGGATCATCCTCAAACTTCCTCCACACACACACACACACCAGAAAATGGCCGGCCAGAAAAGGGTTCTCTTGTTGTGCGGAGACTATGTCGAGGATTACGAGGTGACAATCGGTTTATTGGGTTTTTCTTTTTTCATTCTTTCAACTATTTTACAAATCTTTGTATGAATCGATTGATGGGAAAATGTGTGGTAAAGTGATTGTGATTCCCTTGTTTAGGTGATGGTTCCATTTCAAGCATTGCTGGCATATGGTCTGTCTGTTGATGCTGTTTGCCCCGGGAAGAAAGCCGGTGAAATCTGTCGTACTGCAATCCATGACTCTCTTGGCCACCAGGTTTATAAAGCTAGTGATTTGGTTTTAAGTTTATTGAATTTATGATTTGTTTGGTTAGTTGTATGTATGATGCGGGTTTATGATAGTGGCATCTTTAGACTTGTTGTTACTGTTTGATTTGGCTGCTTTCTTGTGCTAATAGGCTAAGATTTTTGTTCAAGATACTGCTAGTGTTCCCTTTGCTGTTGTTAAAGGTCATACATAGTGTTTCTTGTTAGTACCAAATTTATATGAGTTGGAGGATTATGTTGACAAAAATGTGATGGATTAAGTGTTGGGGCATAAGGGGATTAATGTAATATCTAAGTTTGATGCTTTTGCTTTTGCCTGCCTGCACCGTGCAATTAGTTTGTGAACTGGGTAAAAAAACAAAAAGGAGACTCGGATTTGTGTTTGTCCCGTTGCTGCCGGATGTTTGGCGTATCAGTATAACTGCTACATCCTCTTCCATTGAACTTTTTTTCTCTTGAAATATCTACTTTTCTTGTTGAGCAATTCAATGACATGAACTTCCTGAGTTTTTTGTTTATCTTTCCCATTTCAAACTAGAGATTTCAGATAATTTTTTTGTGTTGATGATTGCTGTTGTTTGATATATACAGTGTAATTGTATGATGGGAAAGTAAAACCAAAATGATTTTCTGAAACCCCGCATATCTCCAAAAGATGTGGAAAATAATAAAGGGTAACGATAAATGAGATGGATGGATCGATTTTTGTACTGTGCGGAGCAATTTTGCATTATGCCATATATCTTTAGATCTTTTCCCCTTTTCTTTTCTTGTTCTGGTTTAAATTTCTTTCAATGGACTACGTACTGCCCGCTTCAAAGACTTGCATGTATGCCCGAGAAAAGCTGATTGTTTCTTTTCTGAAAAATGCGCTTGTGTTTTTCCTAATGTCAATCGACTAGAGTGGTTTCTTGACATAATTTGTTCTTGTTTCACAAATGTACGCAGACGTACTCTGAGTCCAGGGGACATAATTTCACCCTCAATGCAACTTTTGATGAAATAGATGCCACCAAATACGATGGACTGGTCATACCAGGAGGACGTGCTCCAGAATATCTTGCAATGAACGAATCTGTTACAGATTTGGTTAAGAAATTCGAACATTTGCAAAAGCCAATTGCGTCCATCTGCCACGGACAACTGATCTTGGCTGCAGCTGATTCGGTTAAGGGCCGAAAATGCACTGCTTATCCTGCTGTTAAACCCGCACTCATTGCTGCAGGGGCCCACTGGGTAGAACCAGAGACCGTGGCCTTCTGCACCAGTGATGGGAACCTCATAACTGGAGCTACATATGTTGGGCATCCCGAGTTCATTCGGCTTTTTATCAAGGCACTCGGAGCCAAGATATCTGGTTCTGGCAAGCGAATTCTATTCCTTTGTGGAGTAAGTTTTAATCGTTTTAGTTTCAATTTAAGGCTCTAAAATAGGAAAATTTGATATTTGCGTAGCTTCTCAATGGTAATTACATTTTTGGGGAACTATGATTTGTTTGTGGAGTTTTGGTTTATAAAAATGCCCTGCGATGATAACGTGTCGTCACTGTTTAGCACGTGCACTAATTTTATTTATCACTTTGCACCCTTTTTTTTTTTTTTTTTTTTTTTTTTTTGGTTTCTCTGTATAGGTAGAGTTCTGCCTAAGTTCCCATCATATTTTTGGTTATCCTTTTAGGTTGCATGTCGATGGAAGGATTTGGATTTGTGGAAGAATTTCAAATGACTCCATATAAGATGCATTTGAAATCGGCTACAATGACTAAAGAAAATAGCTCAAAACGGGCCTAAGGATTTGAAATTCATTGTATCCAAACAAGTTTAATGGATTTGAAATGTTTAACTTCAAATCCATCAATCCAAATGTAGCCTTAATTTCAATTAATATTAGGTGGGGTTTTTTAGGTGACATGAATCGTAATAGAAATTACAAACAAAAAGTATTCAGTTATTGAGGATAACGTATATGTGATTTTTCATCTTCTTTGGTAGATCTATGTGGTGGACATTTCAAGTGCTAAATTCTCGTAACAGTTTCTTGAACTTACAGTAAACAGCCTCTGTATCATAAAAATGATTCTTTTATGTCTAATTATCAAATAAATTGAATTTCTGTAGAAGCTGTAAATTTCTCTTTTGGGAATCTATTACCTCTCAAACAAGGTGGATGCCATCTATTTATGCATAACATTTCTGTAAGGTTACATTTGGATGAGAGGATTTAGATTTGGGGAGAGGATTTAGGTAAAGATTTCAAATGACCCCAAATAAAAATGATTTGATATCCTCCAAAATGACTCCAAAAATAGCTTTCAAAGATCTGAAATCCATGAATGACTCCATCCAACAATCTCAATGGATTTGTTATTAGTTAAGGGTGTAGTTGAGTCCATATTTGATAGGGATAATTACAAAAAACCCCGTGATGGTTTGGGCTTTGAGGGGGTAACTCTAATATTTCTAGAAATATCAGAGGGGTTTTGAAATGTTTTTTGCTTATGAAGGGAAAACTGCATGATGAATCAAACCTCAAGTTTTTTTTTGCCGTTTTCAAAAACCTCTGTTTTTTTTTAATTAGCCCGAACCCAGTTTTTTTTGGTAATCATCCCTATTTGATATTCTAATTTTGGAGGACTTACTCTTTCACGGGCTATTATTCTTTTGTTATCAGGATTACATGGAAGATTACGAGGTGATGGTTCCATTTCAGTCTCTTCAAGCTCTTGAGTGTCACGTCGATGCTATTTGCCCCGGTAAAAAGGCCGGTGATACATGCCCTACCGCCGTCCACGACTTCGAAGGTGACCAAACCTATAGTGAGAAGCCAGGCCACAACTTCACTTTAACGGCTAATTTTGAAGGTTTGGACGCCTCAAGCTATGATGGGCTGGTGATACCCGGGGGTCGCGCCCCAGAGTATTTGGCACTGAACGACGAGGTTATTCAATTGGTAAAGGAGTTTATGGAATCAGGGAAACCAGTAGCATCCATCTGCCATGGACAACAGATTTTATCTGCTGCTGGTGTTTTGAAGGTAAGCTTTTCCTGACCGTGCCTGTTACTTTATAACATTGGAAGTTGCCTATTTATTAGGGATAATTACAAAAACACCCCTGAGGTTTGGGTTAATTACAAAAAAACCCAGAGATGTTTCAAAATTACAAAAAAAAACCTTCAGGTTTTGGGTTAATTACAAAAACACCCCTGAGGTTTGGGTTAATTACAAAAAAACCCAGAGATGTTTCAAAATTACAAAAAAAAACCTTCAGGTTTCGTTGTCTAAAATTTAAGGGGAGTAACTGTAGTATTTTTGTAAATGTCAGGAATTTTTTCCAAATATTTTTGAAAATCACCGGGAAAATGTAAGACGGAATCAAACCTTCTCTGGGTTTTTTTGTAATTAGCCAAAACCTCAGGGTGTTTTTGTAATTATCCCTATTTATTATGTTATCTCTCTCACTCAACAAAAAAAAAAAAAAAACATTTGCAGGGCAAGAAGTGTACTGCATACCCGGTGGTGAAACTGAATGTCGTTCTAGCTGGGGCGACTTGGTTAGAGCCGGAACCAATTCACCGGTGCTTTACTGATGGGAATCTGGTTACTGGAGCAGCCTGGCCTGGCCATCCTGAATTCATAGCTCAGTTTATGGCACTTCTTGGCCTCACCGTTTCGTTCTAATTACGTTTCGTTCTTGTATCTGTGTTAAATGGCAATTGGCAAGACAATGTACATGGTGTTTGTTTGTTTTGTACCCATATGAGTTATGACACTTTGTAGGAATATTGGCTTGCTATGTATGTCTAAATGCAGCAAAGAGTTTGGGGTTGCTTGTGTTTGTATGTGCACTTTAATGGAAAATAAAAACCACAGAATAAATTATTGACCCTGTGTTGAATAGAAGTTTCTTGTTACTAGCTCGTTGGTGAAGTATTTCGCTTTTGGTTCGTACATGTTTGGACTTAGAAGGTGTTTAGCTTAAAAAAGGGATAAATACAAAAACACCCCTGTGGTTTCGGCTAATTACAAAAAAACCCAGAGATGATTCAAAATTACGAAAAACCCCATTAGTTATGATTATGTCTTAAATTTAAAGGGGTAATTGTTGTATTTTTGTAAATATCAGGAGGATTTTTTATATGTTTTCCGCTTATGAAGGGGAAAATGTAAAATGAAATCAAACCTTAAGGGTTTTTTTGTAATTTTCAAAAATCTATAGTTTTTTTTGTAATTAGCCCAATCCTCAGGGGTATTTTTGTAATTATCCCTAAAAAAAATTATAAGCTCCTGCATCTTATATATAAGATGTTAGAACTTACAACTAATTTGAAATAAAAATTGTTGAAATGTTGGGATAAAATGAAATGTCAGAGCTTATGAGCTTTAGTAATGTTACTAACAGTTATTAGGGATAATTACAAAAAGCCCCATAAGGTTTGGACTAATTAAAAAAAAACAAGAGGTTTATGAAAATTACAATAAACACCTTGAGGTTTAGTTGTATCTTAAATTGAGGGGTAACTGTAATATTTTAATATTTTAATAAACGTAAGGATATCTATTGATTTTTTTTTGCATATGAAGGCAAAAAATGTAGGACATATCAAACTTAAAGAGTTTTTTGTAATTTTGGATTTTTTTGTGATTAGCCTGAACCTCAAGGGTTTTCCTGTAATTAACCCTAATTGTAATTAAAATAACCATCTGGACCAAATTTGCACCAACCTAAAACTTATAGGACTAAAATTACACAAATCTTAAACATGCCGGACCAAAATTGTAAAAGAAGTAAAATATACCGGACTAAAATCGCAATTTTAAAAGTGACTGACTAATATTGCAACACTACTATTTTAAAGTCTTGAACTATTCTTTAAAAATATTGAATTTCACACTATCTTGTAGTCTTTCCCTTAAATTTAAAATATTTTTATTAAATGCAAACTAACAAAACATGGTATATTGGTATTAGTATTTACTTAATAGAGATTCAAACTTTAAACAATAAATTATTTAGTAGTAGAAACTAGGTGCTGCTTTGAGGTACATACCACGGCGCCGAAAACATTTAAGCATAAAAGTATAAAAGGTGGAGACTGAATTTTATCCGACGGATAAGGAAAGTGAAGAGTCGTTATCCACACTGTTTTCTAGATAAATTGTTCAGAGTATTCACGCGCAGTATAACAAGTGCCGTCCATTTTTTATAACTCAACTCCGACGTATAATCAGATCCTCCTAAATAAAGAGAATAAGTCTAATCGTTCCCTCAAATCTAATTATAGTTAATATTTCCCCGAATTAAACTCATATGGATGATATTCAGTATGAGTACCAATCAATCATTCACAAGTTCGCATATCTCAGAAGAGCAATTTGATAGAGCAGGATTAGATTCCCGACCTCCACACCACAGTTGCCTGTGTTAGCTAAATGGGCTAAGACCCCTTGTTTATTATAGTTTATTTTTAACAAAAGATTATTATAGTTTATTTCATTCCAACACAATGTAACAATGATCAAGAAAATGAGATATGAATAAATATCAAATACTTTCATTCCATATTTACTTAATTAAGCATGAATTATTGTTGTAACAAATCTGACGTGTAAAGGCTCAAATGAACGTATAATTGAGTGGAGCTCGTTAACAGGGGGCACTGGCATCTCACCCGACAACTAGAAAATGCATCTACCAAATTCTGACATGATCATCTCACCTGGCAGAGCCAAAGAGGAAGCACTTTCAAATTCTCTATCTACCCATCTCATTTAGGACACGCAGTCGAGTCCCACCTGACAGAGTCAAAGAGGAAGCACTTTCAAATTCTCGATCGTCTCGTCCAGGACACACAATCAAGTCTTACCCAACGGGGTCAGAAAGGATGGAATTTCGAATTCTCAACCTGTATTTCTCGTCTAGACCACACAATCTGAACATTAATTTCAAAACCCAAATAACGCAAGATACCAAAAATTAATACCAATCACATACATCACTCAAGCATATAAATAGTGGTTACTTGTAGATTGAAAGAGAGTTTACAAAATCTGTATTTAAAGCATTTATGAGAACATTTATATCTCAAGCTAAAGAAACCGACTTGTTCAAGCCGTATAAGCAATTTCATTACAATTTCATTGCATTTCTGTTCTATTTGTCTGACTCATCTCATACTTATGCTTTTTTCCAATTCCCGACGTCAACAACTATTCCCTCTGTCCCTCAAAGATAGACAAACAAAGTATTTCACACATATTAAGAAAACATTATAAATATAGACAATAATATTTTTCCATATTCTTCTTACTTTACCTTTGCATTTAATCGGAGTATGTCATTCTTACTCTCAAACAAAGTGAATTGAATAGGGGAATTTTAGTCAATTATTATTTAATTAACACTCTCAGTATGGAAACAAATCTATATATAATTTGGAACGGACGATAAAAGAAAGATGATCGATCTTAGTGGGTTTGAGTTGTTTCATGTCACGCTCCAAGGTGTAGAGATTGGGTATTGCACAACTTTCCATTTATATCATTGATAGGTGGCTATGGTGGTGATGATGTGGGGTTGGGGGGGACAAACAAGGAAACTGGATAACTCCGAATCTCACACGTACATTTACCAAATCTTGCAGATATTAATGAATAATTATTACTATCTCTATGGCAAAATCAAGAATTTAATTTTTATTTAAAAACGTACATATAATTATATATATTATTTGATTATTGTAGTAAAAATATAATAATATTTTCATATATTAATCGAAGAATATAATCTTAAAACTTAAAAGAAAAAAGGGCACACAGAAATTTGTAAAGAAAAGCAAAAAGAAACAACAATAAATTTTAACACAAGTAAATTAAATTGCTATAATTTTTTTAATTTATATTCCTTAACCTTATCCTTTTCTCACCCTACTTGAGTTATCCATTTGTCCATTATATATCCACCACACCATCACACTAAATTTTACCAAAAAGTAGATCAAATTCACCAGCTAGGAGCTTTAGCATTTTAAACACCCTTTTGAACTTATTTTGCAAACTACATATATAAATAATTTATACATAACTGTATGGTGTATTCTTGGGAGGAAATATTATTATTATTAGAAGAGGAAATTAATTATATTTTGGTTGATTATGGAGTCCCTTTTCAACCCACAAAACAACCATGGGATCATGGGTGAACAACAAATCATGGTTCAAGATTTTCAAGATCATAATAATATTTCAATTAATTCTTGCAGCAGTTCAAGCACTATTAATGAAGACCAAGTGTTTGAAGAAGATGATGAAATTAACTCTTCTGGTTCATCTTCTCCATCTCCATCTACTACTCCATTGCAAGACATGTCCCCTTTGCTCCTACATCTCCCTATGAAGTAAGTGTTTTTTGTGTTACAAATTTTATTGCGGCATTTTATCGAATATGTTAGGGGCTTAAATGTTTTCTTGGCATGTTTTGTAATTTGAAGAATTAAGAGTCAAAATTTGGTGAGTATGTTTCTATATTCAAGTTAATTAAATGTTTTGTGGAAAATTAATTACGTCCTCGTGTGAATCTAATTACCGTATGGAATTACCAAATTTGATGTTTTCAATTAAAATATGTTTTGCAAAATATAATAACTATTTTTTTTTTGAAGTCTCTGGACTTAATCAACAAACTATATTGGTTGGATATGAGACAGTGGTCTAATGTTTAAGACATTCAAGCCCAAATTATTAGGGTTGTAAATGATTTTAGTCGGCCGGATATAATACTGTTCAAACTTGTTTGAATTTTAATCGAGCTTCAAAAATTGTGTTTGAGTTTTGAGCTTGATTTGTTTATAAATTGAATCGAGCATGAACGAACTTCAATTGAGTGGAACACGAATCGAGCTCGAATAGCTTGATACTTTTACATATATTTTATTCTTTGTTTACTAATAAGTCGAGCTCGAGCCGAGTTTTACATCTTATCAAACAGAAAAATGTGTTCAAATTTGGTGAAATGGGCTTAAACGAGTTTTTAACAATCTATTTCAAATCGAGTATCGAGTAGTTTGGTTCAGCCTACAGATTTGGTGAAATGGGCTTAAACGAGTTTTTAACAATCTATTTCAAATCGAGTATCGAGTAGTTTGGTTCAGCCTACAGACAATAGGTCTAAAGTTTGATTCTATATCACTCATATTTGTATAATTAAAAGATCATATCTATAAAAAAGGAACATATTGATCATCATGTATTTGAACCCTCCAAAGCTCCTCTCTTCAAAAATCTTGTTTTTTAAGCAATTCTTGGTGAGTAAATTGAATTTAATATTGATGAATTTGTTTTTTTTTTTTGGTTTATGTAAATGTACATAGGAGAGGGTTGTCTAAGCATTACAATGGGAAGTCACAATCATTCACAAGTTTATCAAATGTGGGGAGCCTAGAAGACCTTGCCAAACAAGAAAATCCCTACAACAAGAAGCTCAAGACATGCAAAAGCTATGGAGGGTTGCCAAGAAACCATATTTGTTCAAGGCTTATTGGGAAAAGGTCATCAAACAAGGGATCTAATTTTTCTTCACTTATTAGTGGAAGGAGGATTAATCATAATAATCATAATATTAGTACTAATAATAGGCCTCCTATCCCCCCACCCCATAGAATATCAACAAGCACAAGTAGCTTAATTTACTAATCAAAATTAGGATTTGGCTAATTTAGTGTTTTTTTGTATTTTGTTGTCTCTTTTCCTTTTATTTGATGTTGGAATATGTATATATGTGTCACCCGATGCTTAAGAAAATGTTATTTGGATTTTTACTATTATCATTATTTTTATTGCTAGTATTAGTGTAGTTTAAATGCAATTAGCATCATTTAATTTTAGCGCCACCAATGAGTTGATTTATCCGTTTCAAGTTTCAAAATAAAGTGATACAAATCAAAGTTTCAATTTTGAAAATTTTAATTTATATCCATGAGTAATTTCCGAAAAAATATATATTATTTTATCCCATTTTATATGAATATATAATGCTAGCTATTATAGTTTTATTTTAAAAACTAGATCTAAAATATTTAAATTTTATAATTTTGCTAATGCAATGTATTATAAACCATGCATGACTTTTTTATAAACTTAAAATGTTAAATTTATATGTTTAGGTTTTAAATTTTAAATTTAAATATATAATTTTTATATTTTTTACTTATAGCTCCATAGTGGCCCGTTTAGCCCAAAATCCGCTAGGGCTTATAAACAACTAGGGTCATCCCGTCTAACATCTTTACTCCTTAACAAATGCCAATTGACTATATCTAGAGCCGAAATCATCTTAATAATGTTTGGGCCGATTTTATTGTGTCACCCAGCCCATTTACGTTCAATCATCCATCACTTGATAAAACCGTCACTCTACCCTCTCTAACAAATCAATTTAGGGGGCACTCATAATTTTTGCTCGGAGAAACAAGACGAACCAAACGACGACGTAGTGGACCTTCCTCCTCCTCAGAAGCGAAAGCGCTCCTCAGAAACGAAACCTTAAGGGTGTTTTTGTAATTTTCGAAAGTGTCAGGGTTTGTTTGTAAATAGCCCGAACCTCAAGGGTTTTTTCGTAATTATCCCTAATATAAAACTAAATGAAGTTAAATCAAGTTGTAGGCATAGTAACAAATCTCGAATTCGGGAATAATTCGTTAGCCCTTAAAATTCGTATCTCGGGTATTATTCGGGATTATTCGTGAATAATTCGACAAAATCTCGGTTATACGACAAAATTCGTTTGTATAATACGCGATTATTTCGGGAATACATCGATATAAATATATAATAATTCTAGAGAAAATTATACATTTTAGTGGAAAGGTTCTCAATAAATTATTTGTACAAGTTATATTATTTAATAAAAGTATATTTAAAATTAGAAAATAAATTTAAATAGTATAATTTTGTTTAAATGGGAAAAATATCGGGAATAAATCGCTTTATTAACGAAAAAGCTTGGGAGATTTTGTCACATTATTATTTTTAAAAGATATATACGGGATTTGAACGTCTTATGAAATTATCGTGTTTTATTCGAGTATTTTTCAAAAATTCGGAGAATTTTGTTACTATGGTTGTAGGTAAGCAGAAGCAGCAGAACAGCAGCGGTGAGTAGGAAAACATGAACGCCCCCGATCGTTACGAGCGATTCGTCGTCCCCGAGGGTGTCTCCAAGGTGTCGTACGAGAGGGACACGAAGATCATCAACGCGGCGTCGTTTACCATCGAGCGTGAGGACCACACCATCGGCAATATTCTCCGCATGCAGTTGCACAGGGACGAGAACGTGCTATTCGCCGGGTACAAGTTGCCTCACCCGCTCCAGTATAAAATACTTTTAAGGATCCATACGGCAAGCCAATCTTCGCCGATGCAGGCGTATAATCAGGCCATCAATGATCTGGACAAGGAACTTGATCATCTGAAGAATGAGTTTGAGGTGGAGCTGGCGAGGCACACAGGAAAGCAAACCAGGGAGTATTAAGCTGAATATGTGTGTAATGTATATGGTTACTTGTTCTTGTGTGACAGTGATACATGAGTGACACAGATGATGGAACTTCTTAAATCGTTATGTAGATGGTTTTGATGGAACTTGTTAAATTACTAAATCAGTAGTAGATGATCATAATGGATCATGAAATGAAATGATTATTTGTTCGTAAAGCACGATCGTATTTCTTCGAAATAGTTTTAAGCATTATTATATTTTATGTTAAGAATTTTTAAATAATGGATTTTTAAATAATACTTTTTTATTAAATCAAGATGAAAATAGATAATAGTCATCGAACTTGAAATATTAAGTAATAAAGATAAATCATATAGTATTATCATATCGTTAGGTAATAGAATAAGTAACATCAATGTCAATAATATATCGTGTTATGCAAAACAGATAGCGAATATAAAGATAATATCAGAATGTTAAAATATTGTATCAGAAAAAATATATGTGAATCGCGTCGTCTATTGTATAAAAAGTCACATATTTATCTTCAATAACCAACATATTGAGAAGTGACAGATCACATAAATTTGTATATAAATCCCACTGCACGAACACGATTGAGAAACCTGAGGCACGACCGATTCGAACAAAAAGCACTTACTTCAACAAAACCCCATGAAGAACAATCACTACTCGCACAGATATCTCAAGCCCTAGTCACGATTTTGCGAAAAAATAGGGTGAAAAATGAAAGATGAAGAACCCTTTACGGTAGGAGAGCTCTGAGCAAAAGGATGGGATAAGTTTCAAAATGGAAGAGTGAAATAAAAGCGGGAATAAATCAGTAGTCAAATCCTTTAAAAACCGATACACTCAACAGTTACCAAAAAAACTGAAAAACTGCTTAAAAACCTCTCGCCACATTTGATTTGATATATATATATATATATATATATATATATATGTAGAGTTGTAAATAAACCAAGACGCATTTATTCTTGATTTCATCGACTCGATAAAAACTTGTTTAAGTTCATTTAATGAGACTCGTTAAAATAAATCAACCAAAAGCTCAAGCTTAGAGGTATTTGGCTCGTCAGCTCACGAAGAGACTCGTTACTAAGCTCGTATAAATTAAAATAATTTGGCTTATATTTTAATTTTATACGTCTACTTATAAAAAAATATAAGAAATATTAAACTTGTTTTGTTTGAAAAAATCATAGGTTTTAATAGATATATTATGTGTATTAGAAATATATAATTTTATTTTTGTAATTAATTGAAGAATAATTTAATTTATCATTAATATTTACTAAGTTCGTTTAGACTCAATTAAGTTCAAGAAATTTGGAGCCCATTAATATATTCGATAAATTCAAACTCAAGTTCGACTCAATAATAAACGAATTTTTTCAAAAAAATAATAAACGAATCAGTTCTCAAACTCTCAAAGTTTCTACTCTGTTCGACTTTATATATAAACATTTTTGTTGTTCGTTTCACAAATGTAGAAGTCATTCATCAAGATTTTTTATTTCTTCAAAATCCATATCTGAATCACACAAGTAGCCTTCCTCCCCTCAAAAACCCTAACCACTGTCTAAACCCTAAATCGATTTCTCGATCTATACAACGCAGACTATAGTAGCGCAGGGAAAGAAAATTGATTTGACAATGGCGTTCAGGTCACGGGAAATGATGAAAAAAATTGTGAAGAAAATCGGCGGTGAACAGAATTTGGGGCCGGGAGTGAAAGAGCAGTTGAAAAAATCGGTGCCGGATAGCAAAGTCGTAATGGGCCGAGCCCATCGCGGGCTTTACGCGGGCCGGCATATCCAGTTCGGGAATCGCGTCAGCGAAGACGGAGGCAACAAGTATGTCTAAATATTTGTTTGCTGTGTGCTTTTTTCTTTCTTTTTTTCTTGTGATAAATTGGTCTGTATGTGTCGTATTATGTGTTCCTTTGCACTGACTGTGACGGAAATGGCTTAAAGACGGGAATGTCGAATGAATTTGAAGAAATTTTGATAGCAATATTGATGATGATGATCAAAATTGAACGTGTTTATAAAAAAAATTGAGTTAAGCTTTTTATTAGTTGTGCTAATCTTATATTGAGATGCAGTAATGCAAAGCCTTTTCATCCCTGAGCTGGGGGTATGGGTTGAGGGGGGTGGACGTTGATTAATTCGTCGTTTGTGTTATGTGGTTGTTCGATTGGGAGTGTATTTTGTGTGAAAGTTTCATAAACTGTAGATGAGGACCCTGTTATTTTGGTCATTTGTCTCATTTAGTTAACTCTTTAAACATGTATACTAACATGAAGAACAGAAGAAGACAGTTTGTTTAAAACTGGGTAATAGTGATGTATTAAGTTATGGATCGGAAAGAACTGCAGATCTTTCTGGTGTGGCAAGTTAGTGGTGCTAGGAAAG
The DNA here is from genome assembly GCA_016081115.2 of Rehmannia glutinosa. NCBI lineage: Eukaryota > Viridiplantae > Streptophyta > Magnoliopsida > Lamiales > Orobanchaceae > Rehmannia > Rehmannia glutinosa. The sequence continues at coordinate 178,965 of JABTTQ020001876.1, forward strand.
CGGAAAATTGTTTCAGAAAGTTGATCGAAAATGTAGTTAAGAACTGGATGGAAATGTGCGGTGTTTGATGGGATTTTGGAGGATGCTGTCTTCACTTGATCACTTAGTAAACTCATGGAGACTGTCAAGCTTGTTGCATGCGCTTGTCTGTTCATATAACAAATGGTTGTAGATCATTGTTTTTTGGCATAGTGTCACCTTATGAAACAACTCTCCCAGCTATAAAATTGGCAGTAAACGGGGTATAATAAAACTCGTAATATAATTCATGCTCATAAGGCTGCTGCTTATTTCACATTTTTGGGTCGGATCTTGTTTTCCTTGAGTTGTAGTGATTAGTACATAGGATTTGATATTGATTCACGAAGTTCCTGGTTTTCAGGGTAAACATCGTAGTTGTCTGTGTAAATATTCTGATCATTTTTTTTGGCTTGTTGAACTACTTATTTTCTGGATCCATTTTGCAAATGCTATTCATCTGTTGTTCTTAAGTGAATAAGCCCGTTCTCATGTTTCTTTTTTTGATGCCTATTTTAGGACAAGGAGGACTTGGAAACCTAATGTGCAAGAAAAGCGGCTTTTCAGCTACATTTTGGATCGTCACGTCCGTGTTAAGGTAAGTACTCACGCACTGCGCTGCATAGACAAGGCGGGTGGAATCGATGAGTACTTGCTAAAGACACCTTACCATAAGATGGACACTGAAATGGGCCTTTACTGGAAAACTAAGATCGAGAAGATGTATCAAGACCTTGGGGAGATGGAGGTGGTTTTCTTTTCTCCCGAAGATGAGACCAACTTCGAGGAACAATTCAACGAACTCAAATTGGAAAAGAAGGCTGCTCGTCGAGAAGCCAGGAGAAAGATGTATGGTTCAACTTCTAAACAAGACTCGGCGAAAGATGGACTGAATGTTGGGGAAGGTGGTGAAGGAGCTTCTAGAAGCGAAGACGGAAGCTCTCATACTGATTTGCATGAACCGATGGTGGCCAATGCTTGAATAACCATCTGGTCTGTATGTTATGGTGTTCTTGGCTGGAGATATTCTAGATTGCGGCTTTGATTTCAGTTTGTCACATTTTATATTCTTAGCACTGTTCTAAAAGATCCTGCCTAGTATCGATTAGTCCCCACCTAGGCGCTAGACACCCCTTGTCCGCCTATAGTTTTTTTCCGATTAGGCCCCGCCTAACCCCGCCCAGGCTCTGCCTAGACGTTAGTTGGCGCTAGGCACCAACTTGCCGCCCAACTAGCGTATAGCGCTTTTTAGAACACTGATCCTTAGCAAGAATTACGGTTTTGGTAGATGATACCCTATTATAATTATGATGATGTGATAGGGTTGCTTATATTACTTCAATTAACAGTTTTGTTATGATTTTAATAACTTATTAGTGGCAGTTTTTTGGTCTTTTGTTTGACCACTCCTAATCTCCCTACAGTGCTGAGTTTTTTATCTTTGGTTTTGTGTTGTCAAGAGGAGGGTTTCAATTTTTTGTACATTTTTTTTAGTTTTTGTAAACTTGTATGCTGCAAGTATATTACAATTTACAAGTGCTACATTTATTCCTTGTGGGACTATATATTGAGATTGAAATGATTTTAGGTGAAACTTTAGATTGACCAATGCTACATGTATTCCTTGTTTCCTTGTTCTTTGTAGATCAAAACAGAAAAAATCGAAGTATTCTCATAGATTGTTATTAAGCAAATTGCACAAAAATTTAGTATAAAGTTACTTATAGATGTTCTAAATTTTAATATATCAGAATTATATTTATATAATTAGGATATCTGATGCAAATATATAATATATTTTAAATTTTATTATTATATAAAACAAATATTTATTTCCAAATTTTTTGGCTGTCTTGGTTCCATTACACCATTAATTTATTAAATAAATTAGCTAAATTAAGTAAATCTTATGTTCATGTGCATTACTGGTAATAAAATGCGTCATGCTCCATAATATAAATGTAGGTTTTACAATATCAATCATTGTAATGGGACATGATTATAATCACTATCTCAACTCATCACCGGCTCATGATATATTCTGTGCAAATGAAAAACCTATGATGATACGGTTTTGGAATTTCATCTCATTTCTCCTTCACACTAGGAAGCACAAACACTTCTCTGAGAATGTCGTACTCGTATCCGATGCGATACTTTATACGATATTTCATGGATACTATATTGATATATCTACACATGAAAATAGATAGAATTTATTTTATTGCTCATTTTTGTCAGCATTTTTTGTAGCTATGCGGATTATTACATTTCAGATTTGAGTATTTATGAAATTTTAGTTTTTTACACGTGAAACATTGTTTTTTAAAATTATACTTAGTACGTCTGTATTTTTTTTTTGAGTGGAAGTACGTCTGTATTTTCAATAATATAAAGATATATGATTTTATATGTATATCTGTACCCGTATCCTTAAAATTTCAAAACATGTCGTATTGCCGTACTCGTGTCGCGTATCCATATCAGTGCTTCATATCCTTCGTATGAAAGTTGCGACAGGATTGACACCCAATGTAAAAGTTGTCATTTTGTTTTTTTGCATGAATTTATAGTGTTAAATAATTTAAACAATTAATCGACACTATAAATTTCACGCCACCATCGACCCCACACAACCGGATTAAGGTGCAATTGATATAACGAAGCTCACGCAAAGAAGGATGAATTACTTCTAGTTGCAGTTTCTCATGTATCAAATAATATAATCAGACTCAAAGGACTAAAACGACTCAAATCATGGAAGAAAAACTCGAGAGTAGCAGTAACGACAACGGTTATCAAGAGCTCACTCCGAAGAGGAGCAAGATCCATCATCAAGATGAGCAAGAATCAAGCCCAGATCGTCTCAGTGAGTTACCAGAACATCTGCTCGTCGAAATAATATCTTTCTTGGAGATGAAAGATGCTGTTAAAACAAGTGCCCTTTCCAAAACCTGGAAGCACCTCTGGACCCATGTCGACAAAATCGTCTACGAGTTCGACGATCGTCAACCGACTGCGAAGCTGCCGGAGTTCATCTCCTTCGTTCACCGCACCTTAATGCAATGCACTTGTCCCAATCTCAAGAAGTTCGCCCTCTCCGTATATAACGGTAGCTATGGCCACCAGTTGCTCGACGAATGGCTTCAGTGTGTTTTCAAGAAAAATTTGAAATTCCTCAAATTGGATTTATTACTGGAATACTATTATTTCCCTGAATGGTTTTACCACAGTTCTTCACTAGTAAAGTTGGAAATAAACGTGAACACTCCATGGTGGCATAATGGGGAGACAGTGAGTTGGACTTCGCTTAAGAGTTTGCAGTTATCCGATGTTTCAATCGGTGATGAGCAGATTGCGGTACTGTTATCGGGTTGCCCTGTCTTGGAAACTATAGTTTTGTATAGGCATGTTGCTATCAGTTACCTGAACATCAAGTCCCCAAGTGTGAGATCACTCAAACTTATCGAATTATCTGATGATGGATTTCTTGAATCGTTGGAAGTTGATTCCCCTTGCCTTAAAAGAATTAGAGGTTGTAGGTAGTGATTTCATTCCATGTTTTCGGTTGATAAATGCGTCCTCCTTGGTATATGCTAAGTTTGATTACACACCCGTGTCGACTACTGAGGTTGATTGCGACGTCGTGTGGCCTGAAGTGGCTGCTAAACTACTAGAAAGTGTGAGCCATGTCAAGGAACTAGTACTTGGGCCAATCTTCATAGAGGTGATGCTTTCTGGAATTACATGTTTGTGTATTGCACGACCATATGATATAGTCATATTCTGATGTGCATTTGTGGAGTGTTTGCAAAAATAGTTAAGAATAAGAAGTTGGTAATATTTGCCAATAGAATCATTCGATGAAAATTCGTAAAAGTGTTTATTTGTTTGTAAAAGTCAAACCAAAAGCAGAATCGTAAATCTAAAACACCATCTACCTGCTTTTAGATTCTGATTAAGTGAAATAGAATCAAAAGCAGAAGTTTGCATTTGCAAATACTAAAATGTGGTTTTTTTCAGCCAAAAGCAGAGAATCACCTTTTTTTTTAATGGTTGCAAAATACTCCCTTAGTCTTTAAAATCCTTTTAGGCATATAAGCTCAATGGTCCTGGATGGTGATGAGCTCCGGATGTGCAATACATGTCCCAAACTAATAACACCACTTTCAAACAATAATATACTCTGAGTAGCAAATATCTTCTGCAATGATCATTTGCTTAGTGTATCATCTTAAATTTGTTTGTTTTTGGTGATAAACACCACTTTTATATAGTAATATACTACGAGTAGCGAAGACCTTCTGCAATGATCATTTGCTTAGGTATCATCTTAAATTTGTTTGTTTTAGGTGATAAAGAGTGATAAAAAGAAAAATAAACTATCATCATGTAATGTGGCGATAATGTTGATTGAAGCGAAGGTTTTAAATCAGCAATTCTAAGTCTAACTATATCATAATCGGTATCTTATAATAGCATTATGTTATTATAGCTTCACCTTGTATCATTTGTGCCTACAGACCTTGTCATTATTGACACTCTTAAGCACCCCTTTTCCCCTGTTGAAGTGCAAGTGTGTGAAGATTCGTTCATCTCTTATGGAATATGAGCTCCTTGGAATAGTATGCCTTTTAAACACTTCACTTGATTTGGATACTCTGATAATAGAGGTCGTGACTCCTGACGAGGTAATTTGATTTTTTTGGACTCTTTCTAGCGCTTTCTGGTAAAAGTTTTTTTTCAGGAATCTTGTTTGGATGTTTCTATACTTTCTTTGTTATGATTAAACTTTGTTTTTCAATTAATCCATGTGCTCCAAATTTCCCTAGGAATTGTTCATTTGAAATATAGGCTGTTACTTTGGTATTTTTTCTTCTTGTGATTTGAATTTAGTAAAGTAAATTGCTTATTTCCATATCTTGATAAATATACTACTCTGAATTGAGTTCACTTTTCTCTTCATTATAGATGTTCCTATGCAGTAATGTTGTTGAATGGTCTTTTCTTTCATCATTCAGTCTTTAATGTCAAGTTGATCGAAATATTTTATGCAAATATTGTGGTACATTTCATATGATCTTTCTTGTCTGGACTGTTAACTGTCTTGATATAAAATATGCATTTCTAACATATCCCTGCAATCCGGATAATTTTATGGGATAATTACAAAAACTCCCCTGAGGTTTGGGCTAATTACAAAAAAAAACTGGAGATGTTTCAAAATTTCAAAAGCTCCTTCAGGTTTGCGTCTGTATTAAATTTCAAAGGGTAACTGTAATATTTCTATAAGTATTAGGGTTTTTTTTAAACATTTTTTGTTTTGAAGGGGGAAAATGTAATACAACCTCAAGTATTTTTTTTTTGTCTGCAAATTTCAAAAACCTTTGGACTTTTTTGTAATTAGCCCGAACCTCAGAGTTTCTTTTATAATTATTCGTAACTTTAATGCATCAACTGTAATATGAGACTGGTCGATGAACGTAGTTCATTTCTAATGATTATGAACTAAATGTGAAGTGTATTGATGTTAATTGTACCTTCACATACAGAAATATTTCTACGGCTCCAACGGTCAGATTTTATATTCCACTGGGGACAAACACATGATTTTTATGAAGTGGAACTTATCCAATCTGAAGAATGTAAAGGTTGCTTATTGCAAGAATATGTGTTGTGGTGTTGCCATTGAAAACGATGACAAAAAGTGTTCGGACTTCGAACTTGTGATCTGTCTACTGAAAAATGCGCCTGCTTTAGAGACGTTGGTTATTACATCAACTGATGATGATCACTGTAAATGCTCAGGAGACTGTGGCTTGCGGTACGTATCCTCATTTTCTGACGATATAATTCGCACGTATTTGGATGGGAATGAGGATTGTGAATGGGAATTGAGGAAAAACAAGTCCTGTTTTGAATTTAGATTTGTTAAGTCTTGTGATAAATCCACAAACTCTTTGTAAGGAATTATGGGACTATGCTGTTTTAGAGATTATGCATCCTCTCTATTAGTCTTTGTGTGTGTGTGTGTGTGAAAAACAATGGTCATGATGTACATTTCTCATTCGCATAGTTTGCATACTTTGGTTGCCATTTGATAATAAACAACTTTTGATGATGTTATAAATCTATGGTCTACTATTTCGATTGTTTGATACTTTTATGGATAATTACAAAAATTACCCCTAGGTTTGAGCTAATAATTTAAAAATCCAGCGATTTTTTTATAATTACAAAAATTCATTCGAGGTTTGATTCTATATTACACTTTGCCCCGTCTTAAGTAAAAATATTTACAGTTATCCTCCTTTTATGTTTATAGTTATTCTCTTACATTTAAGACAACACAACCACATCTCAATTTTTATTTTTTTTTGTAATTTTGAAATTTCTCGAAGTGTTTGTAAATTTTCCAAACTTTATGGGCAATTTTTGTAATTATCAGATACTGTATAATCATCACACATAATTCTCTATTTGCACTCTTTTGTATTGCGTCATTAGATCATAATGTTTTCTTTCTCGTATCAAAACCGTTCTAAAAAACGTTAGACGCTAGTTGGGCGGCAGATTGGGGTAAAATGCCTAGGCGGGATCAAATGGGCGGTGTTAGATGGGATCTAATCGGAAGGATAACGTGGCGGACAAGAGAGGCTCAAAGACAGGCAGGCGGGACTAATCGAGGCTGAGACGAGAAGTTGCACTTAGAAAATGATCATAACCAATCTCATGCAGGAAGATATTGTTGCGCATTAATTTGACAAAGTGTTCGATATGGTGTTATTCATCAAAGATCACAATAGGTTCTCGAAAGATATGTGTCACCGTGTAAAGTAGACGATACATTATTCATTAAGTGCTCAAGAGAAGAAAGAATCGTTGTCCTTATTGTGTAGGTAGGTGCATTGTTCTTACAAGAAATGTTGAAAAAGAAATGAATATGCTCAAAGGGTTGCTCTTCAAGGAAATAAAATCAAACACTTAATAGGTTGCATTTGAATTGAAAGATTTGGATTTGAGTAGAGGGTTTGGAAGAGTGATTTTAGATAACTCTGTATTATTATTAGGGATAATTACAGGGGTAAAAAAGACATTGAGGTTCAGACCAATTACAAAAAGCTCAAAAGGTTTTTGAAAATTGAAAAAACAAAAACTTTGAAGTTTGATTTCGTCTTACATTTCTCTCCTTCATAAGTGAAAAATATTTCAAAAAATGCATTGATATTTATAAAATTATACAGTTACCCCCTTGAATTTAAGATGGAATCAACCCTGAGTTTTTTTTAGAAAATTTGAAACATTCCTGTGCTTGTTTTGTAACTAGGCTAAACTTCAGGGGTACTTTTGTAAGTATACCTTATTGACTACATATTATTATTACTTCTACTATTATTATTAGAATTTGATTTTCTACCATCTCGAGAAATCTAATGTGAAAGTGAAACCATACAAAATAAAGATGACACCTTTTTTTTTCCCCCTCGAAACGATAGCTTATATATTAAAAACTAGATAACAGAATTACACTGTCAACTGGCAAAAAGACCATCTTGAACAAGCATCAATATCAAGGGAAAAAGCACAAGATGAAATTAATCACTAATTGAGGGAGTAAAACACGACTCAAAGAAAAACAAACTAAAAACAACAAAAAATGAAAACTACGCACTCCGACCGGAGACTAAATCACCCCAAAAGGAGGACTAAGACACTCAGGGAGACCCAAAACTCGGAACAATCCGGCACGAGCGACATCACACACCGCAAGACAAAAATTACTGGCCAACCTACGAGTTTCGCAAATCAACCGGGAAAACAAAGACTTAAAAAAAATAAGAAAAATACAACAAGATATAGCTAAAAAATGAGAAAAAAACAAAAAATAAAAGAGAAAAATGTCTCTCCATCTCCCAAATCTAACTGCCGCAACCCAACGTCTACTCAGCTCCGAGACACCTCCGTGAAACTTCGACCCGCTTTCACCCTGGACCAAAAATTCCGGCCACCTTCGGACGCCCAAGGGACCGCCATTGTTGGCCCTCCAATAAGAAACATGGAGGGGGGGAGAGAGAGGGAGGCGACTGTGAGATGGGGGAGGGAGGGGAAGAGAAATTTGTTAGGGAGTGCTTGCTTATGAAAAAAACAATTCACTCCTTCCACTTTTTGGACAAAATTTTGCATGAATATGTGATTGCTTGTTAAAATTTTCCAAAAATATACTATTCACTTTTCTCATTTTTCAAATTATCAATTCACATCCATTTATAATTTTAACAAAAAAATATCACATCAACTATCATTATTATACAATTATATCACAAATATACTATTCACTCTCTCTTATTTTTCAAATCACCAATCACATCTGATTACTATTATACTAAAAAAACTATCACATCAACTATCATCATCACATTTTCACCCTATATCCAATCACACTCTCAAAATCCATTCTCATTTTTTAAAAATAACTTTTTCACAATATTCTTTCTAAAAGTAAAAAAAAAACAAAACGAAAGGTCAAACAATTACTCCGTTAGAGTTTTTGTTTTGGGTAGAGAGAATGGAGATAAAAAATTAGAGAGAGAGAAGTGGTTAATGGTTATATAGCTTTATGTAAATATAAATAAGATGACACTAGAATCTCAAAAAAACAAAATTAATAACAATAAAATGACACCAAGTATATACCACCAGTCCACCATCAGCAGATTCAGCACTCTGTCTCTAGTGATGAGATGCTTGTGGAATATTCCAAATTACAGCCTAAACACAGTCAGCCACAATTCAGCAACACATATAAAGTAAGTAATTAAATTGAATCTCTATGATTTGTTTGTTTGGACCTCTGTTACTAGGCGCTAGACCCTCTTTATCCACTTACGTTATTTTATTAATTATATCTCGTCTAATCCCGCTCGTTAAGTTCAGCCCGCCTGGCTGTTCTAAGCCCGCGATCTACCGCCAATTTAGCTGAAGAATTTTAACACTTGGTTTGGACTCGTAGAATGAAACTTGGTAAGGGATATAAAAGTAGAGGTAATTCTAATTTGACCACCAAATTATGCGTATTTTTCTATTTTGCCTACTTAATTTAAAATTATTATACTCTACTCTTTGAACTTTACAAAGTGTTGTACTTAGCTTATAATTTCCAAATTTACCTCTCAATGTTGATGAATTATCTGTAGCTATTACATCTTGGACAATTATTTCGATCATTTTTCTCTCAAAATCTCATCATTGGTAGTCAATATACAAATATTATTAAATATTAGTAAATTTCATCAATAAGCCTAGGGTATGATATAATTTTCAAAGATCATAAAATAAAAAATAACCATAATGGTAATTAAGAGGTAAATTTGAAAATTTGAATGTGCAATAATTTGCAAAGTTCGAGAGGTTAAATAGAACAATTCAAAGTTAATTGGGCAAAGTTAAAAAACTCTCATAGGGGCAAATTTAAAATATCTCATTAAAATAATAAAAAAAGGATTAAGGGGAAATTAGTTTTCTTATATTAAAATAATAGAGAAAGAGGTATTTTTTAATGTTTTAGGGGGTAAAATTATCAAATTTAATAATTATATATAGTTTATATTAAGTTTAGAGACTTTATGAAATTGCGGGAGGCGGTCACCGCCGCCGCGAGGCCCTTTTGACTCCAACGTCACAACAAAACATATACTCTAATCCCACTAATAATATGAAAATTTAAAATGACCTAACTATTTGGTTAATTATATGGAGCACATGGATTTGGTGAGGCTCATTTGAGAAAAAGCCATTATGTGATAATCTTCTTAATTCTCCTCTTTTATAGTGGATCATGGCTACAAAACCCTCTCTTTGTCAATACTTTTTTTTTTTTTTTTTTTTAACTGTTTCAGGACTTACGCCCGACTACGCACGAGGACAAAACTCCGCTCCTCATTGCCGCCAAGGTAAACTGCGGGATGTGCACGACGAGCGACCGATGTTACGGACGGTCTGGCGGCGACGCACAACCAGATCCTCCCAGGTAAAGAGAACAATTATGTTCGACCCCCTAATTTACTAATAACGATCTCTCCCCGAATCGAACCCACACGGATGCTATTCAGTATGAGCAGCTCGCATATGCCCCGGGGAGCAATTTGATGGAGCAGGGATTTGAACCCATGACCTCCATCCCACAATTGCTTGTGGTGGCCATGTGGGCTAAGCCACCAGGTTTCAATACTTTTTTTCTTCTTCTTCTCAGTACTTGTTAAGTGATTGAATGAATTAACAGGAAAAAAAGATAGAGATGAAGCCAGGAAAAATGTAGAGGAAAAAACTTGCCATTCAAACTATTCGGGATTTTCGATTTTGCCATATAAACTGTTTTTTTTTATAATACTTTACCTCCTAAAGTTTACAGATTTTGTATATAGCCCCCGAAACTCGTTACCGGTGGATGATTCCACGGGAATCCTGTTATGTGTCATGCATGTGGGAGCAAATTTGTCATTGACTCAACCATACTAAAATTATTTATTACGATTTTATTGGAAGATTCTTTAGAATCATCGTGCATTGTACTCATTTGATTTTAAGTTGGCTCTCGTTGATGGTATTATCATCAAGTTATTATCTTATTTGAGATAAATAAAGTTAAAAACTGTACGTAGGTTTATATCATAGTTTAAAAGGAATTGAATGATTTTTTTCCTTTCCATGTTTATATCTTGAATGATTCTTCCCATAGTGAGGATGTTGATTGATATTTATGTAATTACTTGATGAATCGAGAAAATTCACTTTAAATTTATAAATTATTAATTTATCGATTAATTAATAACTCTCTATTATTAAATTTTACGATCCTAACATTATAATTATCTTGATATATCTGGTTGTTATATGAATCTATGATATTTATCAAGACATAAGACTAATTTGACATTTCAAAGATTTGACTACGAATTTTGTCTACTTCGGGTATCAAACTCACTTTTTTTTTTTTTTATGACGGGGGAACCCGCAGCCGCTACTCTTCAAGTGCGTACTGGATAAACCCCCGGATTTGGGCGTACTAGCCCGCAAACTACGCCAACCAGGTAAACCACACTAGGCAAACCCTATGTGACAGGCTCAACCAAGAAAGTGTTGGTAGGGGGAATCGAACTCGTGACCTTTCAGTCCCGCGCTCACTTATATTATTACAAACTTGTCATAGTTAACAACTTCGTCATTGTCACAAAAAAAAAATGATATTTAAAATTACAATTATTAAATGATTGCATATGGGGTGCACCAAGATTAGCCACGAAAACACGTGGATGAAAGATCATGCATACAACATGAAGACATAGGAAATACAAATTTAATAATTAATACACAAAATACCACCAAATCATTTAAGGAAAATATTAATTCATGAACCGAACACATGGAGGCTACAAATGTAACTCACATCAATAACATGAAACCAATTATTACAGAACAATGGAACATGTAAAGTAAGGATACCGCATAATTGCATATCATGAAATTTAGCAATGAACTCTCACATGTAGTGATCATACACATTGGCATAAAATTAAATATTTGTACTTGAATTTGGATCTAATTTGTTAGAAAAATAAAATTGTAACATAACAATATACATTGATGCGATTAAAATAGTCAAGGATTGTAGGAATCCGATTCGTGAGTAATGCAGATGCTGCTGAATTATGAGCCGAACACTCCAAGTCGAGTTATTCCGAATTAGGGTATTCGAATTCCGACCTGCAAAACACAAAAATGTTAGAAGGGTCTGAGATTGTCCCGATAAAGCCTCCCGATGCTTGAGTTAGTAAATTATTGGAGAAAAATTCAGAGCAAATGAATTAATTAGACTATAAAATTGTACTTAATGAAAAATTAACTAGTTATTTGACTATTTATACCCGAGACCTTATAGGCTTTATTTTAATAAGCTGGCCCAAAATTTTAATTCTTATGCGCTATTAAATAATCAAAAATCATTCAATAAAAAATAAATATTTTAAAAAAGAATTACGATTTCATCTCTATTAAATAATCAAGTAAATACGACGTAAATCAACCGACTCTATCTTTATTAATAGTTAATCGGAATAGTGTTTTTTTTTAAAAAAAAAATACATTAACACGCGGGAAGTCGTCTAACAACGATTGACAAAATGATTTGGGGAGAGAATCTAAGTTCAAAACATCAACTAACATGTTTTTTTGCATGAGAAGCAAGAAAATGAACAACAACATTGTTCGTTCGCCTTGTCCAAAAAATATCAACGGTAGGAATAGTGGAATTAGGTAAGGTTTTATTACTGTAATGTCAGATAATCCAAAATATTGGATAAATATCATCATAGTAAGGTGAACAAAACCAAATATTATAATTAAGGTAGGCGTTTTCTTCTCTAAAGGTCAATAATTATTAATTAGTCACGTGGAGCTAAGTCCATAACAAGAAATACGATGGTGAAATTCAATTATTTCGTAATGTATCATACTTATTAGGCCCAATTGATTAGGACGTATTTAGGTCACATCATGTATGTTTATAATTGAATATGTTTACTTAAAGAATTATATGGAGCACAAACAAAGGCACGCATCCACTTAAATAATAAAATATCTTTATTTACAAGGTTTAATTATCGTAAAAATAAATTGATTTTATTATTAGGTGCTAGTTACTATTTGAGGTGGATAAGAGAAATTATTTGATTTTATTTATATGTGACAATTAAACAATTCAAATTATACAATAACAAATGAAATACCGATTTTTTTGCTCCAGATATTCCAATTTTCTTAATTCGTTATTCAATTACTGACATAATACATATGTATATGAATATACACAAATGACAATAAATATTATGAATAATTACAAAAAATCAAAAGATTTTTGAAAATTACAAAATTTCTCTTAACCTTTGATTATGTCTTACATTTTCCCACTTCATAAGTAAAAAGATATTTCAAAATTCCCCCTAATATTTATTGAAATATTACAGGCACCCCATTAAATTTGAGACGAAATCAAACCTCAAGGGGTTTCTTTAATATTAAAAAATATCTGGATTCTTTGGTAATTAGTCCAGACCTCAGGGGGTGTTTTGTAATTATCCATAAATAATAATACACCAACATCGAACAAAAGTACAACTTGACTAAAATTCGAAACCAACACGAAATGTAGTAGACCAAGTGGGTGAAAAGGCAAAATCTCCAAAACCGACGTTTTTGGGGCTATCGATCAATCTTACCTGTATTTTTAAAAAATCCCGAATTTACCCCCCAACCGAACAAAAAATCTGCAACATTCATTCATGCATAAAAACACACACAATCCCCACAATAAACGCGTATTTAATATATCGTGATTGCGGACAATGAGCCATTTATCTCTAGAGAGAGAATAAAACCACACCGAGAGAGAACCAGAGAGAGAGAGAGAGAGAGAGAGAGAGAGAGAGAGAGAGAGAGAGAGAGATTGTGTGTTTTGGGTGTGAGAAATTAAGGGTATTTTGAGGTAGGGTAGGGGAATCGATCTATGCAACCGAGGAAGAAGAAGCCATCGGTTGTTGTAGAACAGACAAATATCGGATTTGAATCTTGTGGTGGTTGTTGTGAATGCTGCCCTTCCGCTTGTTGTTATTATGATTATTATGAGCTGGTTTGATGATAAATTGCGTTGCGCTTCAAATCTCAGCCGCTTCATTGCCGGCCTTTTGTTGTTCCTCCTCTATCATTCCTTTCAATTGATTTCTAATTTTCCGATTCCTATACAGCCGTAGATTTTGCTCTTTTTTTTGTCTGTGTTTTTAAAAAATTACTGTCGCGAGATCAGATTTGGTTCTCCATTGCCTTTCGTTGCTCGATTTTTGGTTTTTTGAAATTTGAGAGGAAAAACGGGAGAGAGAGGTGTTTTCAGTGGTCGGCCGATGGAACTCAAGTACGGCGGCGATTCGATCCCCGGCGAGTTTCGTGATGGTTAGCGTTGAACCCATTTTTTTTTTAAAGTTATTTTCTGGGTTTTGCTGCTTGATTGGGCTTGAATTTTGTTGTTTTTCTGTTGTTTTATTCATGGCCATGATTAAATCTGTGATTTTTACTATTTGATTGTTGAATATTTATTGTAATGTTTGGTAAATTATATGATGTTTTAATTTACAGTTTCATTAGACTTATGATTATCTGCAAATTATATTGTTGGGCAAGATTGTGATATCTGGAAATTGTAAAACTCAAGTCGCCAATGTTTGATGATCATTTGATCTTGCGGAATTCAGAAAAACCTTACTTGGCCTTGTCCTTTGTTTGGTCATGATGATATTTTCACTTTTAAATGGGACCAGATGTGGTTTTGTCAAAATTGGGATGAAATATTTGATACTGTAGATTGTCCACTAGCTGCATTGTTCCTTGCTTGCTAATGAAGAAGTATGTCCTGCCCATTGTAAATGAAGTGTTTTTGATTCCTGCAACCTTGTTTACTGAAATCAAGGCATTTAAAAGTATTGCCTTGTAGACATCATAGATTAGTTCAATTTGCACGTGTCGAATTTGAGTTTGTTTGTAGTTAATTATCTTGCTTTTTTTCCACGTTTTAAGTCATTATTTAATTATTGCCATATAGATGGGTACAATAACAGCTTGTACTTTGTTTTTGTTTCTTGGAATTCTACAAAATTGACTTGAAAATCTGTTGTCCTTTCTTGATCAATTGTCGTTGGATGAGTAGGAATTTATGCGTCCCTTGTTGAGAGACAACACAATGCCTTGCCCTCCGTCATCGTTGTTGGTGGGGGTATATCGGGAATTGCTGCTGCACGCATGCTTCAAAATGCATCTTTTAAGGTAAAATGTCTAAGTCATGTCTAACTGGATTCCTCTAATAGTGGTAAAGTTTATTTATGTATCTTTTGTTGTTGATGTGGGATCTATCCTCTTCCAGGTGATCCTGTTGGAGTCGCAAGATAGAATTGGCGGGCGTATTCACACTGATTACTCATTTGGTTGCCCAGTTGACATGGGAGCTTCATGGCAAGTTTAAGTTTGGCTTTTCTCAGCATATTTTTCTGAATGATAAACATGTATTGTGATTCTTGTATTGCTCAGAAATAATGTCAGAAAGCATAATGCTTCCTCTATCTCACATATAAATTGCTCCTATTTTATTTTTGAAAAATAAGGCTGTATCTCCCTAAGTGATTATTTTTTCCTGGTAAAATACATCTCTCATGTGACAACACCGATTCTCAACCACTACTTTTAAATAATATAATAATATAAAGATGCATAAAACTTTAACTTTTCCAACTTGCATCGAAGACTTTGGATCAAGTTGGACCATAAAAATGGGACAGGGAGTGTATTATACTCATGTCCACATATGGCACAAGCTTATGTAGCCTGCATTAAAGTCAAGTTCTCTTGTTTGGTTAGATGGAGAAACTTTCTGATGCTTCACTGATCAATACCGAAAATGTCCATCTTTACATCACATTTCTTGGTCTTTATGTGCGTTAGATATGATTTGTCGGTACGCTCATAATTATGAGCTTGCTTTGACTTTTGTTTGAACAATACTCAGGTTACATGGTGTCTGCAATGAGAATCCGTTATCTCCCATTATACGTCGTTTGGGGCTCACATTGTATCGTACAAGTGGTGATGACTCCATTCTATATGACCATGATTTGGAAAGGTATAGAACTGTTCTACATTTTCTGTGTCGCTATTATTTGAAATTCTCCTATGTAGTTTTATCTAATCCTTGAATTTTGGTTGAGTGAATTTAGACTGTTCTTTAATTGTTTATTTTGCTAGGCACTTTAATTGCATTTATATTACTTTAATATTCTTGCTTGAATAATATATGAATATTGTTGTCATAATATATAACTTTTCAATTCGTACCACGACAAGAGACAGTCCTGGTTCCACTCCACCACTGACATACTGCCTGAATAGCTTCTGACAATGATTTTGTTTATGAACTTGAGATGCAGTTGACTGGTTTACAATGTTTATTTGATTTGATAAGGAACCTGTGAAATCCTTTCTGGGTTTTTCCCCTCTCGTTTTACTATAGCACAGTGATTCTAGTTCTACATCCATTTCGAATTTATAATTTGTATGTTCTTTTGATTGTGAATCATTCAACAGTCATCATAATTTCTTGTAAGGATTTTAATGGTTTTGGTCTTTTCAGTTGTGCACTTTTTGACATAAATGGTCATCAAGTTCCCCAAAGTATGGTTGTTGAAGTTGGAGTTGCATTTAAGAAAATCCTTGAGGAGGTAACATTTTATTTTGGGGATATCTCTCTAAATTTATGCTGTGTAATTGATGCAACAAGCATATTGACAATATTTTCTCTCTTCTAGACGGATAAAGTGAGGAACGAACAGAGCAATGACATTTCTGTTAAGGAAGCAATATCAATCGTGCTGGATAGGCATCCAGATTTTAGGTACCAGAAACAATTGAGCTCTGTGCGTCGCCTTAAAGTTCACCTTGTAAATATTGAATGTTATTGCTCACTGTTGTAATTTGCATGTCATCAGACAAGAAGGCCTCGCATATGAAGTTTTGCAGTGGTATTTATGTAGAATGGAGGCTTGGTTTGCTGCAGATGCAGACATGATATCTCTGAAAGCCTGGGATCAGGTTTGTGTCCATTTCTTGTTTATTTTTTATGTCATTTTCAGTCAACTGCTTTTACTTTGCAGCCATTAATTTTGAGCTTCCAGAAAGTGATCCATATTGTTGAGTTGTCATTGGATGCAAATATGCACTTTTTTTTTATATATACTATGAAGTTTATAGAAGAAACTTTTCCGTACCTTTAGTTTCATCAATAATATTTCTTTAGGATGTGATCTTACATGCTTCAACTTAATTATGCAATTTTAAAATGCAATGTTCTGTGGCGTGTTGGGACATTCATGCTCTTCCTCACATTTTTCTTTACCTTTATTGGAAATCCATACATACATGTCTATAGTACTTATCATTACTTATTTGGGTTTGTCATGAATGCCCTTAACTGGGTCAAGTGTGACTGTGTGAGTGCTACATATGTAACTGCAGTCTTGCTTATCTGATTGTTTGAATCCCTGTGTGTTCAGGAGAATGTTCTTTCCGGTGGCCATGGGCTTATGGTGCAAGGTTACGATCCGGTGATAAAGGCCCTGTCGAGAGATATTGATATTCGCTTAAATCACCGGTATGCTTTTGCACATTTTGTGAATGGTATTGTCTAATGACATTATAAATATTCTTGATTGTTTGGTTAAGCATGAACTCTGTTGAGTTCCTAATTGATATGTCAACTAATAGATGTAGCTACATCTGTGATGTTAGAACTTCTTGCTGTTTCACTATACTTGACTACTTGGATAATGCTGGTGAATGGTATTCAAAAGGAAAATCTTGTACAGCCTCTTGTATGATCTCAAAAATAAAAAGGTTAAATAAAGATATGATGATAAATGCAAAACAATTGGTCGATGACGTGAATTATCTGTATGAGGAATGAGGGCCCCACCTGAGATAGGTAGCACATTTTTATACTCCGGCGTCATTTCTTTTTGCATGAGGTTGGCCCATCTCAGGTCTAAGTCAACCTAACTCTGACAGATAAGCTTCTTAATGGAAAGACAACTTTTATTTCAGCGGTGTGCTTGAAGTTGAGAAAAGTTTGATTAACTCTATATTCTTGGCTGTGGTTGTGTTGAACTTCCTCTCGGCAGTTACTTCAGTTTCCTTTCTTTCTTGTGTATCCTCACTCTCTCTGAAGATTAATTCCCTTAATCTCAATTTACAGGGTTAAAAAGATTGTCAATGGGTATAACAAGGTGGTAGTAACAGTTGAAGATGGCAGTAATTTTATTGGAGATGCTGTAATTGTCACTGTGCCTTTGGGGATTCTAAAAGCCAACTTAATTGAGTTTGAGCCTAAGCTGCCAGAGTGGAAACTCTCTGCAATATCAGATCTTGGTTTGGGAAACGAGAATAAGATTGCATTAAAATTTGACAATGTGTTTTGGCCAAATGTGGAATATTTGGGCCTCGTTGCAACCACTTCATATTCGTGTGGCTATTTTCTTAATCTCCATAAGGCTACAGGCCATCCTGTCCTTGTCTACATGGCAGCTGGAGCCCTTTCATATGACCTTGAGAAGCTTTCAGATGAGGCTGCTGCTGATTTTGTAATGTTACAACTGAAGCGAATGTTTCCTGATGCAACTGACCCTGTAAGTTTATTTATTCGGCAAAATAGGCTGGTTTTAATACTTTTTAGCTTTAGTTGGTTTTACCAGCATTACCATATTTTCTTACATGTTTGTATCATCTGATAGAGAAATCTACTTTTTTTTTTTCCTTTCTAAATTATAGGGATAACCAATGTTCGGGCTAATTACAAAAAAAGCTAGAGGTTTTGAAAATCACAAAAAAACCCTTGAGGTTTATTTCCGTATTACTTTTTCCCTTCATAAGCAAAAAACATTTCAAATACCCCTTGATACTTGAAAGAAATATTACAGTTGCCCCCTTAAATTTAAGACATAATTAAATCTTAGGTTGTTTTTTGCAATTTTGACACATCGGTTTTTCTTTTTGTAATTACCCCAGATGTCAGGGGTAGTTTTTGTAATTATCCCTAAATTATATTGTTTTTTAACAGTGGACTACTATTACCATGTGCTGTTTGTCTTCCCTAATGACTGCAATTTTTTTTCCCCTTAGGCAGCAACCAAGAATTAGATGCTTTTATTGACATAATGTTTGAATGGTTGAACCGACAGGTTCAGTATCTCGTGTCACGTTGGGGAACAGATCCAAACATTCTCGGATGCTATTCATACGACGCAGTTGGGAACTCAGAAGATATCTATGATCGGCTTCGTGCCCCTGTGGGCAATCTTTTCTTTGGAGGTGAGGCCGTAAGTGTTGAGCATCAAGGTTCGGTTCACGGTGCCTACTCCGCTGGGACAATGGCGGCTGAAAATTGCCAAAGGCATCTTTTGCAGAGGCTCGGGAGTCTCGAGAGGATTTCTGTGGTTGCCTGTCGGGAGGAAGTTGTTGAAGCTACAGTTCCTCTTCAGATCTCAAGATTATAAAAGCTTTGCAACTGTAATTATAACTGAGTTCGAACTTTTCGTTTTAGGTTGCGTTTCTGGTGGGTTTTTTTAGTACTGGCGAATGTGTTAAAACCGTAACTGTTTTTGGCCTTCAGTGTTATGTTGTCAAGCAGGACGGAAAAACATGGTTGCTTTTGCCTTATTAAGTAATTGTTTGAGATGCTGCTTTTTTATTTTTAGTACAAATCCTAATAGAGGGAGGTGAAAATCGAACTCAGACATGTGTCTTGAGTTTTACAAACGCCTTATCACTAGGCTGTCAAGTAACTCCCGGACCCGGTAGCCTAGCAATACCCGTTTGAGAATTGAGATGATGTTTTAGTACTTGATGGGGTTATAGATGCAGACAGATAAATGAGTGGCAGGTTTCTGAAAATCTCAATTTATACAAAGGCGAAACCAGATTAATGTTTGTGTTATTGATGTGTGGATTTCTGTCAATTTCTATCATTGTGCACACTTGAGATCAACGCTTGGGCAAGTTGGTGTCAAGTAACCAAAGTGTCAAGTTTACTCTCTCTATCTTGTGAGTTTTGTAAGATTGTCTTAATTTTTTTGTATGGGGTAAAATAACGAATATATAAGAATCTTGGTGCCCAATTTAACATCATGTTGAACTCAAATACATTTTACTTTGGTATTTGAGTATTGATACAATTCCACGTTGGATCCACAAATAATTGTGGATTGGTACTTAAAGTTTAGTCAATTCTCCACTCTTGATCTAGTTTTTGTGGTGAAATTAGGGCATTGACTTGAGTGCCTATTAATGGTGCTTTCAACGAAAGCTAGTGCGTTGGGGGTAAGGGCTACATGTTGCTTGATAAGGTCCGGAGTGAAGCCATCCAAATGAGGAAAAGGACTATCTAGTGCCGAAAAGAGTCCAGAGTAAGAGTAATTCGCGGACGTCCGACTTGTCAAGGGGGTGGAATAATGCGGTTCCACATCAGATCCATAAATAATTGTGCAACTGAAAAGGGCTACCTGATGATGAGAAGAATCCAGAGTGAGAGTTGTTCGTGTGGATTAGTACTTAGAGTTGATATCAAACCTCTACTCTTGAACTAGCTTTTGTGATGTAGTTAGGTCTTAGCTTGATTACCTATATCAGGTAGTTCAAGTAATGCTATTATATTTTAATTCAAAGCAAATTAACAAGATACTTGAATTGTCAGTACTTAATAGCTGTATCGTCCTATCTCAATCTGAAAGTGGGGGTTCGTTCACTTGCATAATGTCTCTCAAAAACAAGTTACCCGAAGTTTTAGTACCTATAATTGTAATTATTTAATAAAATAAGACATAAAATTCCAGTATCCACTTGTAGTTTATCATGCAAAATGAAGCTGGTAATGTATTGATATATATAATTATAAAATATCATTTTAAACAAGATATATAAAATATCAATATTCATTTACATGATGTAATGAAATATCAAGATCCAACACGAATTATTACGAAAAAATTGTTTATAACACTAATCTGATGCATGTAAAGCGTTGAAACTTCCAAAAACAAAAATTACAAATCCAAAAATTTATAATATTTGATATTTTTTGAATTTTTTTTTCCGAAATTTACTTATTCAAAACAATAGAATTAAAATTTATACCGATAAATTGTGCAATTGTTGACAGAAATAATGACAATTTGGTCTTAATTTTATTTCACCAATTCAGTATATTATTATCGTGGATTTACATGGATTGATAGTTCCTATTCCAATGTATTGGATGTATGACACATGTACATGATGATGTCATAATTGTACAAATGTCATTCATCATGTGTAGTAGAATAAGAAATGGAACAAGATTGTCGAACATGAGATCTGATGCCAGATTTAATATAGTACACGGTTGAATCGGCATAACGAAACCTAAACCAAAGAGTTTGTTAAGATTATTCAAGCATCTGACGTGGAAATTCCACATCTGCTAATGTTGCTGATCTGTTTTATTTTGTTTTAAAGAAAATTTTGCTGATGTTAATATTGCAGAATGCATAGGAAATTGCAAGAAATGTGTTGCAAGAATAACACAAGCTTAGCATTAGAGTTGTCAAACCGGCTGGGCTGGGCTAAACGGTGCGTCGGTGCCGGCCTCGTGGGCCAAAAACAAAAATTGGGTCAGGCCAGACCAAAGTAATTGAGACGCAATTTTGAAGCTCAACCATGAAAATACACTGAAAAAATCAGGCCAACCGGCCCGGGACGAAATTGACAACTCTACTTAGCATCTATGAACCACTGATACGGATATGTGACACGGATACGATACGATATGGGTACGAGAATACGATATATTTTGAAATTTTAAGAATACGGATACAATATATATATATATATATATATATAAAATTATATATTTTTATATTATTGAAAATATAGGTGTACTAAACACAATTAAAAAATAATATTTCAAGTATAAAAAACTAAAATTTTATCAGTACTCAAATATGAATATGATAACGCACATAAACACATACAAAAATGCTGAAAAAATGAAAAATAGAATAAATTCTATCTATTTTCATGTGTAGATGTATACATGAAATATCGGAAAAGTATCATATCGATTACGTATCCGATTCGAATATAGCATCATAAGAGAAGTGTTCGTGCTTCCTACCTTAGCATTATCAATAAAAAAGAAAAAGACTAGTTTCGTGGTATATTATAAATTAAGTTTTATTATATAAAATTACATGCCTACCAAACTCACATATTTTTTTGAGAAAAAAACAAAACAAGTTTTGCAAAGAAGCCCCTGACCTGTCATTATTACTATTTTGGTCGGTGTGAAAAGTCCAACCCAACCCCCCCACCCCCAAACCAATTCTCATTTCTTGTTCAATTTCCTCTGAATCCACGGTTTTTTTCTTCTTAGCTTCATTGCAGTATTTTGATTTCTCTGTATAAGCAACAGTTCCCAGAAGAAGGGTTTCTACATTCATATGGCAAATATGGGTCAAAACAATCTCAACGCAAAACTCGTCAGTGCAATTTTATTTCTATATATTTATTGCATTTTGTTATGTTGAGCTCGATTTTTTTGTTTTGTTTTTTTTTTTTTATTTTGGGGTTTTATTCTTCAGGTATTACTCGGGGACATGGGCGCTGGCAAATCAAGCCTCGTGATACGCTTTGTCAAGGGCCAATTTCTCGAATTTCAGGTGATTTTCCTGATCTTTGATCTCAACCATGCAACGAAGTTGAGATTAATTTATGAAGTAATCATCAATTGGGCGTTTGTCCGAGGGATGATCGTCGCAGTGATAATAGATCAAATTGTGAATGATTATTTCACAGGAATCGACGATTGGGGCTGCGTTCTTCTCGCAGTCGGTGTCTGTGAATAATGCCACGGTGAAGTTTGAGATCTGGGACACTGCTGGACAGGAGAGGTACCATAGCTTGGCCCCTATGTATTACAGAGGTGCTGCTGCTGCGATCATCGTTTACGACATCACTAGCTCGGTATTCGCACAATCCCAATTTGCATGTGCATGTTCATGTTCGTATGTGATTTGATGAATTATAGAGGCTCTTTGAATTTGAATTCCTATTGTTTAAATGATAGTTAATTGGAAAATGTGATTGCTCTCATATTTATGCTTCTGTAAATGGAGCTTTTTCATTTCATATTTTGAGCATTGAGCTGAGCAAAGTGATATTTTATCATGTTCTTTTGACATAATGTGAATAAGGGTGCTTTTTATGAGGCTGATTATGTGAATTTGCTTGGTGATGTAGGATTCGTTTGGACGGGCTAAGAAGTGGGTGCAAGAATTACAAAAGCAAGGTGCCTGTAATTTATTATATCTTCTTTGTGGTAGCTGCATATTGAGAGGCAAAAAAAAGCATAAATTGGTGTTGCGAATTCGGCTTGAACACCCATTTGAAATTAGAAAAATACAGTTTAGGTAGATTAGGTGTCCTAAAGGATCAGCGAAGTGGTTGTTCTTATATATTTCCTTTTTCAGTCTTTAATTATGTGATCGTACTTGATCATGATATGCCTTTGCAATTTCTCAGGTAATCCTAACATGGTTATGGCACTTGCTGGAAATAAATGTGATCTTGAAGATAAGAGGAATGTGACCGCAGAAGTAAGTATTTCCTGATTTAGTTTTGAATGAAACATTTTTTTTCTTCTAAATTTTGGCTTAATCAACATTAACTGCTGTCTCTGTTTTATTTCTACCTCATTGTATGCTTTTCTGTTGTTATGTTCTTTGTTGAATTCTCGAATATATTGAAGAGATAATATAAAGATATACATGGGTCTGTTTTTTTGGTCTACATCCACGATAAAAGATGCCTAAGAGGCTATAAACTTTCATTTCTCTCTTACCTTAATTATTATTATATGGTACCTATATAGGTCTAATAGACACGCGGAGATACATAAATGGAAAAACAAATTCCAAATATCAGTTTAAATAAATCAAAATTCTGATATCCAAAGGATGGTGCCTTATTGATAGTCCAATCCATTCTGATTTTGCTTTTAATTCGGAGCACTTCAGTAAGTCAAATACAGGAATAATTTGTTGGAGTTTTCAACTTAAACTATGAATACTGCAGCATTGGGAGTTGCATGTGGTAACTGAAAATCTTTGAGATTAACACATTTTGTGAATCTTGATCCATGTCGAAGTTTAGAAATGATAATTGTTGCACTTAATGAGTATTGTGAAAATTTGAAGAATGAAACAACAATAAGGGCTGCAATTAAATTATCTTGAAGCATTGATAGAAAGAGAATATAATATGAAGATATAACATTGCTCAATCATTTGGCCAACATCCACAAATAAATCACCGAGAAAGCTATAAAATTTCTGTTTCTTGCTTATCTTAATAATTACAATGTCACCTCTGTGTATAAATGTAATAGACATGTGACTTGTGAGAAAACACATAAGTGGAGGAAATCTCCTATATCTATTTACATAAATCAAATATTCTGCTACCTAAAAGATGGTGCATTATTTATAATCGGATCCATTTTGATTTTCTTTTGATTCTCAACATTCTCCAATGTTGATTGAAAACTTGAGTAGCACTTATATATGTGTATATTATCCTTGAAGTCTTCATATGGTTCAGGAACTAGAATTGTATATATTATTGTAGGATATCCATAATCATTTGTATTAGGAGGGAGGGTTGGACAATAGTTTGCTTTCTTAATTTTAAAACAATGGAGTTTATCTTGATAGTTCTGGCTTCTATTGCTTTGTATGTTACTGTTGTTTGCTGAAACATTCTCAATCTGTTTGGATTTGCTAAGTCTTTCCTCTTTGCTTTATACTAATGATTTATTTGAGGCTGTTCCTTTGCTGCCTTCTTAATAAGGCTCCATTTTTGCAAATGTAGTTTACTTAACAGGTGATTGATATCCAATTTGGATTCATTTATCTGATTTAACACTCGGTTTGAACACACATAATAATCTCAATTCTTTGTTGTTCTCCCTACAAATGCGCTTCAGGAGGCGCGCATCTATGCTGATGAAAATGGGCTTTTCTTTTTGGAAACCTCTGCAAAAACTGCGGTTAATGTCAATGATATATTCTATGAAATAGGTACGTTTCATTGTTTCTAATTATTTGTTTGGACAGCAGATTTGTAGAAGTGTAAAGTTTAGAAACTTCTATAATATCACATATTTAATATTTTGTTTTATTTCTACATTTTTTGAGCATGTAATTTAGTTGCAGAAGGTTTCTTTGACTGTGTATCTTAGTAGCAAATGCTACAAAATCGTGATGAAATGAACTGTATGATAGGGGCTGTAATGTTTTAGAGAAAATCGGCCATTTTATATCCACTTCATCAAGTGGGGGTATACGACACCCGCCTCTTAGAACTGGCTGTACATAAACAACTGTCACTTTTTTTTTTTTTTTTGGAAAAGATTGTGTGTAACAGTTCATTTAAAACTGCCACTTTTGGGAACTGACTGTAGCTCAGTTGGTTGAGCATTTGTAACCAGGGCTATTGACCTAGGATCAAATCCCACCAGCCCCAGCCCTTCCAGGACCTTGTACACCCCCAAAAAGTGCCACTTTTATTTTATTTCTTAAATTAAAAAACAGTATTTAAACTACCGCTTCATATTTTTGCAAAAACAAATAAAACGAACATGACACTGGGTTTGACTGGCCACCAACTGCATTAAAAAAAAAAAGAAAAACCCACCTAGGCCCCCTTCCGCTGTTGGCCCAGCACTTCACACCAGCTGTCTAGCTCCCTCTCGATCAGATGTAGAGATGTGCCCCATCCACACTAATGATTTTATGACAATGTCGAAACCCCTCGATGCACGACCTGTAAGCCCAAAATACATATTTCAACATCTTCATTCCTCGCTCAATTAAACCCTAGAAAAAATTAAAAGTGGTGGTTTTAAACAAACTGCCACAAACATATTTTTACTCCCGAAAAAGAAGTGGCGGTTGTTAATGTACTGCCATTCTAAGAAGCGGGTGTCATATGTCCGCCACTTATATAATGCGAATATAAAATGCCCGCTTTTTCTTTAAAAAATTACAGCCTCTATCATACACTACATTTCATCAACATTTTGTGGCATTTGCGACAATGTGTTCAAAAAGCCCAGGAATTCAACCCTTCTATGAACTTTTTCCAATGCAATGGACTTCTGCTTTAAAAAGGAGATTCATTAATCCATGTTACTTGTGATTGCGAGCTTGTTAAAATATGGATTACTACATGTTAAATCAGAAGCTTGGATTCATCAAAAGTTGTTCATCTTTTGACTAGATACCTGGATGATTCATGAATGCCTTCATATGCTTAAATTTGGGGATTGCATGCTATAAGAGGATTTTTTTTTTAATATTTGCAATTCATTGATGTTTTGGTTTTTTAAAATGCATAATCATGTTCACCCGTTATATTGGAGGCTGAGATTTTTTTCGTAAGTGTGTTCTCGCCCCCTTTCCCTTTTTCTTTTATTTTTTTTTGGGGGGGGGGCGCTCTTTTGGAGAGAACGTGGAGATAGATCCCATTTTTTTTTTTTTTTTAAGTTCAGTAGAAAAAACTAACAGCACTTGTTGGTTTGCTCTCATTGTTTGCTCCTTGATTTTTGTCTAAGAAATTTTTAAGTACTTCCCTTGGTATTGATGGAAGACAATAGTTTGATGTTCGCGTTGTCAGACAGTTATCAGCAAGCATTCATAATATAGATGGAAAATTCCTTTAGCTTGACTTTCATTCTCAGTATTCAGATCATCTCTTGTGGCAATCTGTTGTGGTATCTTTGGCCTGAGTTAACAAGCAAAATCTGCTGACGTCCTCCTCAGCTTTTAAAGATTAACCTTTATAATCACTTGTGCGTCCATATTAGTACTATATAATGGAAACTGGAATATCCACTTGAACAATCTTAAAGTCCTTGCCAAGGGCTCCAAACTTCATCAGTCTTCTTTAGTACTTTGTTGGAATCTGTTGCACGAGCTTCAGTAAATTGATTTTTCTGATGAACTGGACATAGAAAACTTGAATATTTTTTTTTCTGAAACGAAAGCGTATTTCATTAATAAACCATAATTAGGATCCATGAAAAAGGAGAAAAAAAACAAAAAAAACAACTTGCTTTACTGTTGCTTTGTGTTATTAATATTTCGATTTTACTAGTTTTATTTTTGTGATATTTACAGCGAAGAGATTGCCTAGAGCTCAACCCGCCCAAAACACAGCAGGAATGGTTCTTGTTGATAGACCTGCAGAAGGATCCCGATCCGCATCATGCTGTGCTTAAGCGTACGACCCTTTACATTTGTTTTCTTGTCTCTGATGATTTTTGTTTGCTATTCATAGCTCAGTGCTTGGAAATAATCCTTCTAGATGGGAAATATTTTGTGGATCTCTCTTAAATATATTCGGTTATTGTAGTGGTTTATATGTATTTATGTCTAGAGGATGTTCGATGTAGACTCTGATGCCCTTCATGCCGCATTATTGAACAGGTGCTTTTCTTTGAATGTCCTCATATCAGTAGATGTTGCCGAGAAATGTACAAGTCAGATTCCTTATTGTCCCTTGGTGATCTGTTTGTTGTTCGAAGCTGTAAATAATTAGTTTTTTTGTGCGAATATATTTCGACTGCTGGCTCATCATGAAATTGCATTTTAAGACAACTATCAGATGTAAGCACCCTCTAGTTGCAACTTGCAATTATAATTGGAATTGTGTTTTGTTTTTTGGAGTGTTCATGGATCTTATTACCATACCGAACATGAAAACGAAGAACACGAATCTGACATGATTTTACCAATTTGTCTAAAAATAATTATTTTATATTTTAATTAATTTCTGATGTATTTTAATCATAACCCAAAATCAAACACGAATCTGGCCCGATGACCCGAATTGCTACCCCTACATAACAGTTCTCCATCTTGTATGTAGTAAATTTATTTACATGTCAATTTCAGTTGAATACGACTTCCAATTTCTTTATAAAGAAGGTACATCACTATCAATAACCTTTTTCTTAGAATCTAATCTTAGATACAAGCATAGATGGACCAACAACTTAGTTAAGAAAAAGAAAGAAAAAAAAAACAATAGCATACAAAATATTCCAATTCCTATTGTATTTCATCAAATAATTTAGATTATCATGTGAAGATTACATATATAATATATCATTCTTGTATAATTGATATTTCATTAAATAAAATATTACAGGAAATAGGAGATCTAATTGAAGCATGAGACCTTTATGTCATGAAATATAATAAGAAATATTGTTTTATCATTTAAATAAACATAAAAGCAACCACAAAAAACTATTTGTATTTTCTATTTACTACTGTAATTAACGATCTCTAAGGTAATTAAATTAACAATTAAAAATTGCAATAAATATCAGAGACGAGACAGATTAAAATTCTGCTCTTGATGGCATCTCACGATTTTCAGATGAAACGACATCGTCGAAGGATGGCCAAAGCTCTGAGCTGAAATTTCTGAATTTTCCCAGTGGGAGTCTTTGGAAGCTCCTCCATAAACTCCACCTTCTTCGGCACCATGAATCCCGGCAGATTTCTCCGGCAGTGCTGAATAATCTCCGCCTCATTCACGGCGGCCGGCGTTTTTCTCAACGTCACGAACGCACACGGACTCTCTCCCCACTTCGGATGAGGCATCGCCACCACCGCCGCCTCCACAATCGCCGAGTGTCTGTACAAAATCGCCTCTACCTCGACGCTGCTGATATTCTCCCCGCCGGAGATGATGACGTCTTTCGATCTGTCTTTGATTTCGATGTACCCGTCGGGGTGGACCACCCCGACATCCCCCGTCATGAACCACCCTTTCTCGTGAAACGCTTTCGACGTCGCGTTTGCGTCTTTCAGGTACCCCTTCATGATGCTGCTCCCTCGTAGCACGATTTCTCCCATCGTTTTCCCGTCACGAGTCACGCTTTCCATCGTCCTCGGGTCCTTCACGTCCACGTCAGCGAGTGTCAGTATGCTTATCCCCTGCCTCGCTTTCAGACGCGACTGGTCCCCACGCGCCAGATGGTCCCACTTCTTCTGCCACTCGCACACCAGGGCCGGCCCCGTCGCCTCCGTCAGCCCGTACGCGTGGACCACGTGGAAACCGAGGCTCTCGATTTTCTCTAGTAACGCGGCCGGCGGCGGAGCGCCGCCGGTCAGAATCTCGACCGGGGTGGTTAGCGGCCGGCGATCGGCTTCTAATAAAATGTTGAAGACTATCGGCGCGCAACACATGTGGGTGACTTTATGGGAAGCGATGCTTCCGTAGATCTCTGCGGCGGTGGTGTCGCGGATGCAGACGTTAGTGCCGCCTCTCGCGGCCACGCCCCACGTGAATGTCCAGCCGTTGCAGTGGAACATGGGGAGGGACCACAAATAAACCGGCTCGGTTTTCATCCCCCATCCCAAAATCAGGCTCAGGGTGCTCAGATACGCGCCCCTGTGGCTGTACACCACCCCTTTCGGCTCCGACGTGGTCCCCGACGTGTAATTCAACGCGATTGGGTCCCACTCGTCGGTTATTTCCTCGGGGACGTATCGTGGATCGCCACGTGCCACGAGATGCTCGTACTCGAGTTTGCCTAATCGGATCCCTGTCGGGTTAGCGATGTCGTCGATTACCACCACCAATGGCATCAACGTAATAATATTATTACTAGTCATCAAAAGACGCAGGGCGTCACGCGCCAGCGGCACGTACTGGTAATCGACGAAGAAAACCTTAGCTTCGGAGTGATTGAGAATGGTGGCTATGTTTCTGGCGTCGAGCCTGGTGTTGATAGTGTTTAGTACCTCCCCTGCCATGGGCACCGCGAAATGCATTTCGTACATTGCTGGAATATTTGGCGCCAATACTGAAACCTGGTGTTGTATATACCACAAAAAACAATTAATTAATCGAGAACACAACCAAAATTGCAATTAAGCCTTTTTCAAATTAACATTGAATTTATTATTGAGAAAAATAAAAAGAATAGTACTATATACTTACGACATTATTCTTGACAATGTCGAGCGACTTGAGAGAAGAAGCAAGACGACAACACCTTTCATATGTTTGTTGCCACGTGAAAGAAACGCGTCCATGGATTATAGATTTACGATTGGAGTAAACATTTGCAGCTCTCTTCAAGAAAGTGAGAGGAGTAAGAGGTACGTAATTAGCTCCACATTTTGGTAATCTATCCATTAATCTTTGATTAATTAAGTAGATGATTTAATTTCGAAACCATAAATTGTATCAGAGATGTAATATATGGTTATTTGGAGGCTGGTAAGTGTGGGTTGCAAGTATGTATTGAGGTATATAGTGTGTGATGTCCATCCATAATTAATATGTTTAGAAGTTAACTGGGAAGTTAACAGGGGCTCCCTCCAGTAAGGGGCCCCGCCCTGATTTTTTTTTTATATATATAAAATTTAATGTTTCAGAATATAAGATATGTTAAATAAAAACTGCTTAATGCAATGAGGCATATGGGCAGCCTATTGGTTGTCCAGCTCATTGACGTCAATGGCTCGACCCAGCAAAATATCCCTTGACGTAGGACTACAAATAAACCAAGCCGTTCGCGAGCTATTTGGGTCTCGGTTTCGAAAAAATATTCATTCAAGATCATTCTTTAGACTTAACGAGCCTAAAATTCGAGCTCGAACTTTTAAACGAGCCAAACTCGAGCTTATAGACAGGGGCGTACCCTCTTTACCAATTGGGGGGGCTAACCCCCCCAAAATTTTTAAAAATCTATTAATCCTATGTAAATTTTATTTTTAGTATTAAATATTTATTTTTTATCGATTTAGGCCCCCCAAAGTTAGACGTCTAGCTCCGCCCCTGCTTATAGATATTCGGTTCGAAAGTTTGCGAACATGTTCGTTTATAGGCTCGCGAGCCTATATTCGAACTCGGTTCGCAAATATGTTCGTTTACAGGCTCGCAAACTTGAACTCGATTTTTAACGAACTCAAGTTTGCTTTCACGAGCTCAAATTCGAGCATATAACAAGCCTTTTACGAGCCGAGCTCGAGCTTAACTCGTTAAAGCTTAAATGAGACTTTTGCGAACCGAGATCGATATAAGCTCACTGAAGCTTAGACGAGCCTTTTACGAGCCCAACTCGAGCTAAGCTCGTTGAATATATTAAACGAGCTTTTTACGAGCCGAGCTCGAACTATTCGCGAACCTAATAATTTTCAAACGAGTCGAGCTCGAACTCAATTATGCAAGGTCGAATCGAACTCGAGCCGATCCAAAAACTAAACGAACCGAACTCGAGCCTATTACTGTTCGACTCGGTTCGGCTCGTTTACAGCCCTACCTTGATGTTTGGTTACATTAGTTCTAATATTATTATTATGGTTTTATTTTTGTTTCATTTTTTCATATAATAAAAAAAGAGACGAAAAACAGGGGCATAGCCGCATAGGCTTCCATCTCCATAAAAATTATCAACCAAAATCTGATCAATTTTTTATAGCTAATGTATTGATAGTTTTTACTTTAAATATGATCTAATGATATTAAAGTATCTCTATTGTAGCACTATTTTTATGAAATTGGAAACGTTGAAATAGAAATATATTGTATGGATGTATTTCCAAGTCCAATTTCCAGTTTCTAGTGTTGGAAAATGAATTTTCAAACTTTATTGATTTTCGTGTGAGAATTGAGAATATGTTTGGTTTGTTGTCTAAATTTCTGATTGAAAATGAGAATATGTTTGGTTATAGTTTTTCAAATGTATTTTTGACATAGATTTACGTGATTATAGTGTATTTTTACCTAGATTTGCGTAATTGGAATGAAATATTGTTTGGTTGTATTTTCAAAGAAGAATATTTTCCATAAAAAAGTGAAAATTGGAAATGACTTCATTTCTACTGAAAACTTTTGAAATAAACATAAACCCATTTTCCGTAATAGTTGGAAACTGGAAAAATGGCGTAGTTGGAAATTGGAAATGACTTCATTTCATTATTTTATGTTTCGGTCACTGAAATTAGTTTTTGCAATATTGATTAATTAGATATATTTTTAATTTTTATTTTTATGGAATACAAAGGGCCCCATTTTTTTCACCATTTAAAAACATAGGAACGACCTTGATTATTATACTCTATGCATTAGATTTTGAAGTAAGACTTTTGACTTGACTCTTTTGTGCAGTACCAAATACAAGGCATTCACATTGTGATGGGCTGCTTGACCTCTCCACTTTTGAAGTTACTGTGTAGGAGTGTGGTAAAATTAGTTCACTTCATCCTCTTTTATTTCGTTTCCTTAGAGAAGATTGTAATATTAATTCAGAGCATAAGAGTGTAATAAAATTAGTCATGTTCATGTATAAATTAGGAATTATGTCCTCTAATTATTAAAATTCACAAACTAGATTCTAATTTCGTCGGGATTTGAAATTTCTTTCGACGCTAAAATTTGAGGAAAATATGTTGTGGTGGGTTATTTCATGTTCCAAATTTCTATTCCACTTCATATTTCATTGTATTGGATGAATGACACGTGTATCGTGTGCAAGTGCCATTCATCCTATACAGTGAAATTCGTCCAGATGATATATAGAATATGAAAATAGAACAGGAAATCTGAATCTGGATCAGGATATATGTAGTGGAATATGAGTTTTCACTAATAAATATATCATATTTTTCCTCAAATTTTATTCCATAGTACTATTTTTAACAACAAACAGTTAAAATTGTTTTTATCAGTACTATTTAATTTGCTTTCTTTTTTAAATTTAGCATTTTTATATTTTCTTTTTTTTTTTATCCACACAGGAGAACAAGGACTAATTCTTTTTTCAAATCTTACTTGTTGATAGTCGAGCAGAGCTGGCAAAATAATTTTGACTGGAAATTTAATTAAGCATCTGCTGCTTGTCCACCAAGTAGTACTATACTAAGAAAATGTCCATGCATGTCATTTTGAATTTTACACATAAATTAGAGAAAATTGCATCTTTAGTCTTATAGGATTGCGCCTGTTACAATTTTAGTCTCATACTTTGCAAAAATAGTCCCGTAATTTTTTTTTAAAACAATGATAGTCTCATAGGATACAAAAATTGCAAATTTAGTCCCGTAGTCGTCAAAAAATTAACGGAGACCACGTGCAACGCACGTGAATGTTAAATCATGGATATGTTTTGGAGAAATTGCATATTTAGTCCTACACGTTTTTTTCATTTGCAATTTTATAAGTCCCATGTATGCATAATGGTCCCATAGAAACAAATTTCTTGTAAAAATTGTCCCAACCATTATATTTAATTTATAATATTCAATACAAAAAGCTAGTTAAAATGATTAAAATCTCCTCTTGGTGTATTTTAGATATTTCTTTTTTAAAGTAAACATATATTATACTTATTAAATAATACTTGGTGAATAATACTTTATTTAATATATTATTAACAAAAACTCAAAAGTCAATTATAATATACAAATATACTAATTATTAAATGAAGAATATACAAATACTATATAAATAATAAAACAAAAAATAATTATTAAATAACAATTATTAATTTATGCTAAGTTATAAATTAGTATAATAAAAAATAATCAATATTTGAATGATCTAAATATAAGTATAAATGCAATTCACATAAAATTAGACTAATTACTAATTTTTGTAATAATTTTAAATTAATTAATATAAAATATCTTAAATTAATATTTATATAATCTAAGCATAATATAAATACAATTCATATAAAAAAAATACTAAAATAAGTAACATTTTTACTTCCGAATAATTATTTTGTATTTGTATTTTATTCATACTTCTACGAGTCAGTATATTAATTATTTTGTATTTTTTTCCATCGTAAAGATTTCATAATGTATCATATTTATTAAATGTTGTTTTTTTCCGTCTTGTATTTAACTAACTAGGAAAAAAAATCCATACAACTCATATGTAGTTTTTCAAGTAGAGAGAAAAACTCAATAACATTACATTTGTTTTTTCTTTTATTTCTTTAATTGAGGAGACTGGCTTAATTTTTTCCTCCGAATTCAATTTCTACCAGAGCTGTAAATTGCAGGCATTAAAATTATAATAGCGGGACTACTTTTGAAAAAGTTCGATCCTATGGGATTGTTTTACATATGTAGGACTGAAATTGCAATTGACAAATCATATGAGATTAAATATGCAATTTCCAACCCTTCAAGGTTACATGTTAACGGAGTTGACAATTATCTCCGTTAAAAATACAACGATGGGACTTGTTTTGCAAAAAAAATCATTCATATGGGACTATTTTGCAGACGTGAGACTGAAAATGCAACAGGCTATTTTCTATGGGATTAAATATGCAATTTTCTCCAGAAATTAATAAGAAATGGTACCACTATATAGGAAATGTTCTACATGTAGGAAATAGGATAGGAAATGCACTAATAATTACAAAAAGTAATAGTAATGGTTCGTATTTAATCCATGACATAAAATTTCAAAGAACCAGTCCTAGCTAACATAGACCGAGATATTTTCATAGTTAGATGTCCATTCATGTTGTCAATATATTAAATTCATATGATGTTGATGGAAATTTATTAATTTAACTTGAAACGAACTAATTGTCATTTTCAGGAGTAGGTTAATTAAGGGATGAATATAATATGTTAAACATGGTTCAATTTTGTCATAGTTGTCAATATTAATATTATTAGGATTTAGGAATAGGTTAGGAGATGAATATATTTGGGAAAATTATAAAATTGGTCCACTAACTTTGGTCTCTTTAGATTCTTGGTCCACTAAGATTTTTAATAAAAATTTAGAATTTATGTTTGGTAATTTGTATATTTATGTATAATTATTTGCATTTTGGGTCATATTAGATTTTTTAGATTCTTATTTATATAGTTTTATTTTAAAAGTATTTTACTATTTTTAATACAATATTAACTAGAATCTAATCTCGTTGGGAATTGAGATTTCTTTCGACGTTAAAATTTGAGGAAGATATGTTGCATTTTAACCGCCGGTTCCACGGTTTTTGAGACCAAGGAACTGAAACCGACCTACATGATTCTGGTTCTAGTTTTGACCATTAACTATGGTTTCAGTTCCAATTTGAACCCCAGTTTCAGTTCCATTTGGCCACCCCTACTACTTATTGCAAAATGTGTTTTCTTTTTAGTTTTTCGTATTTTTGGTTCCTAAAATTCCAATCTTTTTGAAATAATGCCACCATTTTTGAAATTAATACACCTTGCAGACAACCGATTAGAATTCCAGCTTAATCCTAGCTCATCTATAAAATCACCACAAATTTCAGTTTTTAGTTTATTTTAAGTTATTTTTTATATATTCTATCGATCCTAATCACATGCACCATGCGTGTCGTTGACCGAAACGGGCACCAACAATACTAATGTATTTTTATACGGTCCATTTATTACCAAATGTGTGTTTTTTTGTTTTTCTTTCCATGGTCTAGCAATGCGTTCTTAAACTTCCAGTCCTTTTGAAATATTGTCTACATGCTCGCATGCAGATTTATACTAATTAATTTTGACTGGAAATTTATACTAATTAATTTTGACTGGAAATTTAATTAAGAAAATGTCCATATCATTTTGAATTTTACACAGAAATTAATAAGAAATGGTACCACTAGATAGGAAATGTTGTACATGCATTTACTACATAGGAAATAGGATATGCAAGGCCGCACTAATAATTACAAAAAGTAATAGTGATGGTTCATATTTAATCCATCACATAAAATTTCAAAGAACCAGACCCTGATATTTTCATATTTAGATGTGCATTGTTGTCGTTATATTAAATTTTATTTTAATAAGTTGAGTACTGTTGGAAGGGATAAATTCAAACAAACTGAAAGATATTGTTATTGAACCCCGGTTAACAAAAAAAAGGATGAATCCGAAGAAATCCTTCTCCACCCTATTATTCAAACCCCGATCAATAATCTTACAAAGAGTGAGCGATAATACTTGAGTCACAAACTCGTAGTTGTCGGTATATTAAATTCATACTGACGGAAATTTAACTTGAAACGAACTTGTCATTTTCAGGAGTAGGTTAATTAAGGGATGAGTGTTTAATTTATATAATATGTCAAACATTGTTTAATTTTCTCATAGTTGTCAATATTATTAGGATTTAGGAATAGGTACTAGGAGATGAATACATTTGGGAAAATTATAAACTTGGTCCAGTAATTTAGTATCTTTAGACTTTCAACCCAGTAAGAATTTTAATAAAAATTTAGAATTTAAGTTTGGTAATTTGTTTGAGCCAGATGTTTCGGTTGAGTTTGTTCGCCGAAGTGCTAGTTGCCCATGAACTAACTAAATGATCTTTTTCCTTTGATAGTCCATCGGCGTGGAGTTCTATTTGCGTTGTAAACTCTTTATCAGTTGATGCGTTCAATTAATAAAATCTTTACTTGTTTTCAAAAAAACAAAAGTTTGGTAATTTGTTATATTTATGTGATTATTTGAATTTTGGGTTATATTATATTTTTTTAGTTTCTTATTTATATATATTTATGTTTAAAATTTATTTTATTATTATTGATACAATATAACAAAAAACAATTAATTTTGATTAAACTGATTGAACTGTTTACTGGTGGCGTGGCTGGTTAACATTGGTTGTGGCTTTTGTCAAAACTTTTCATCCACTATAAATTAGACCCCGAGCTTGCATTTATTTCATCCCAAGTATTTAAGCATTTATATACATTTTTACCTCTAGTTTCTAGAGAAAGTTTTGAGCAACTAATTGTTCGTTGAAATTCAGATTTGTTGTGCTACTATTTAAATTAGTAGTCGTTATATTTTGGGAGGCATTTTACCAAGCAACCGTTAGTACTTATCTAGGGCAAATTCATCTTAAAGAAAGAGAGTATAAATTCTTGCATCGACTTACAAAACCATATTTTTTTTATTTTTCCATACTATATACATATTGTTTCTACTAACAAAGCATATCTCAATAATAATGAAAACCTTAAATAGCCAACAAAATCTATATAATATATAAAAGCAGGATAGTCTCCAAAATGTAAATCTCCCGCCAAAAATTTGTTGCCAAATATGGCATATTGTTAATTAATTATTGTGTCTGTCTTGCCTTGAAACACACAACAATATTAACTTTAATTTTAGAGAAAAGTTTTGAACATATACTTTGTTTTTCGAATGCAACTTAATTGAATGGAATACAGCTATTTGCATGGAAAATGGTATTATTTAAATAAATATTCATTTGGACTGTTGTGCGTTTGCACATTCCATTCAAAAACATTCATACAATGCATCAGAATATCTATCATTTGACATCATTAAATTACTAAAACAATTCTTACATTTATTAGCCTTTGAAACTAAAAAATACTTTACTTATTTTGTTTTATACTATTGTAACATGAAATTGTAATTTTCATAATTCTTTTTATAATTATGAATAAAGGTCTCATAAATCATTAAAAAAGTAAAATTCAAAATTGCATCAGAAATGATATTTTTTGTACGGGGAATATAAACAGCTGCAATTGTATTCCATCATTCAACAAGGATAATAAATATCTCCAACACATCATAAATGGCTGCAGATTACAAAATTTTTAATATGAAGTGCCCATTATGAATATAATTGACTTTCATTATAATTCCAAAATCCATATGACAACAACGTGTATGCCACAAGATACTAAGAAACACATTCTCTGCAAAAGCTACAACTCACAAAACCTGATCATGTGTGTGAGTTTGTGAGTGTTGTGGTGTTGGTGTGGTTGAGGGTGGAGAATCTGGAATTTTCCAGCCAATTCTAGGTATTTGTTTTTGTGATAAATTATTTTATATGGGCTTTATTCATATACGTAGGAATTGGGCTAGATTTTGATCCAAAATATGCATTCCATTTTGTTTAAATGTTGATCAGATTTCTTGAGCTTATGATCTTATCTTCACGAGAAACAAGTGGGATTTTAATTTTTTTTATTTTATTTGCAACTTTTAATTGATAATTTGAGGTTAATTTTTTATATTATATAAATAAATATTTATACAGTGAATTAATATTGATTTTTTTGATTTGAATTGATATTTTATTTGTTAACATATTTTATTTCCATATAATGATTATATTGGAAGTTGTTTATCTGAACAATGTATTGTTGAATCGACTATAAAAAGCACGTTGTGTCCGTAAATGTTTCTCCTTTAATTTGTCAAATATCACAAACGGATGTGTTTGCTCTGTAGTATAATGATATCCCTTACTAATCTTTTTATCTTACATTTGCAGGTAACACACTATTACGTATTTTAGGAAAAAATCAGCTGCCTAGATTTTCGTCGTTTGCATCAACAAGCAGTTCTCCGGCCATCAATGTAACGAATTAAGAAGAAAATCCTAACACTTCTCTTAATGTTGTACATAACAAGAATGCAGTTGTATAAAAATTATTATATACATCAATGTAATACTGGTTCTTTTTATTGTTTATTTGGTTGTATACGTTCATCTAATATATTTAATTACATCAATGTTTTGTAATAAACAGTATTTTCAATTGTCTGGTTTATTATGGTATATTTAATTTGTTGGTTTTTTAACATTTTTAATTATTAAATTAATAAGTTAAAAATAATGATTTTATTTTATTCTTATATAACTATATAATTCATATTAAAAATTTAATATCAATACTATTTTAAATTATCAGTACTATTACTAATAATCACAATAAATATCAGTACTATTTTAAATCATTTTGAAAATAATTTTTAATAATTCTTCTTAATTCCTAGCTCTAATGTATTATGTTATATATGATACTTTTATAATTTACTATTACCATATTATATATAATTCACATTTTATAAACTATTATTTTTATATAATTATTTTTCCTATTTACAATTTTTTTATTCGTATCTCTGCACCTAACGTCCATACTCCAATCGATAATTCCTTAAGAAGTGATCTGGATATAGTACTTATAAGTAATAGTGGAGATCAAACAATATCATAGTTCTTAGAAAATGAGTTATTAATATACAAATCCAAACTTTTGTATACCATGTTTATTTGGTCATAGAATTAAGTAATTTCTTGAATTTAATCTATTAAAATAACTAAATTATTAAAATTATTTTTGATTGATATATAATCCGTGCATCGCACGGGTGGACTGCTAGTACTATATATAGTAATTGAGTACAAGAAGTGGTCTCGTTTAGAAAAAAACAAAAAAATGTTAGAGTACAATAAGAGTTCTATTATTATCTTTTTTGGACTAATGCCACAAGTATTGTTCCAAAAATTCCCGCTTAGTCCGATTACTCCCCGCCTAGACATTAAGTCCCGCTTGTCCGCCTACAGTTTCTTTTTATTAGGCCCCGCCTAATTTTGCACTAGACTTTAACATGTCGCCCGACAAGCGCCTACTGCCTAGCGCTTTTTAAAACACGCCATAAGACAAGTTATTTGTTAATTATGCAGCACATTCGAGGCAAGATTCTTATATCTTTCATTAGCCGTCAAGTAGATTGATTTATAGTTTTATACTAGGATTTTAAGTGACGGCCAAGCTTCCAATCAATACAGCTATATTAAGGAAAAGTATCTCAAGTCAGACCCATTTAAGTTACCTCGGTTTCAGTCAACTCGAACATAGTGTTGGAAACAAGTTGTTGAGTCGAGCCTAACATAATATTATTCAAATTTATTTGAATTTTAATGGAACTTTAAACTCTGTGTCTAAGCTTGATTTGATTATTAATTAAATCGAGCTCGAATGAGTCTTGATCAAGTCAAACACGAATCGAGCTCGAGTAGTTTGATATTTTACATTTATTTTATTCTTTTTTAATAATCGAATCGAGCTCGAGTCGAGCTTCACATCTTTGGTTTATTATGTTAACGAGCCGAGCTCAAACGAGCTTTTAACGATCGATCTTGAACCGAGTAGTTTGGTTCGTTTTTCGGCCCTTCTCGAACTTCACATTCTGGTAAATTAAATTCAGGCATAATTACAAAAGAAAAAAACCAAAAGTTCGGGCTAATTAAAAAAAAGTTAGAAATTTTTGAAAATAAAAAAAAACGTTGAGTTTTTATTTCGTCTTATATTTTCTCTGAGTTTTTTTATAATTAGCCCAAACTTGAGGGGTGTTTTTTGTTAGAATAATTAACATACATTTTTGTAAGAGAAAATTGGAAGAATAATTCTATATAACTTGAAAGTCTTGAATACAACTTTAGAATTACAAATGGAGGCTACCCAATATATAGGAGCAAACCCTAGCTAAGACACACAAAGGGAAAATACAAAACTACCCTCACAAATATAAATTAATAACTAATTATAATGATAACATCCCCCCACAAACTCATGATGATGTTGTAGAAATCATCGAGAGTTTGCCAACCAAAAAATGAAAGCGCGGAAGCGGATGTGACTTGATGAAAAGATCAACACTCTGTAAAGATGATGAGATGAAAGGTAAGTGGAGTGTCCCATGTTGCAAGTGATGACGAGTAACATGACAATCAATCTCAATATGCTTTGTTCTTTCGTGGAAAACTGAGTTATGAGCAATCTGAATAGCACTTTGGTTATCACAATGCATGGGAGTAGGTGAGGACAAATGAACACCCATATCTGCAACAAGCCAACGTAACCAAACTATTTCAGTTGTAGTAGAAGCCATTGCCCGATACTCTGCCTCTGTGGAGGATCGAGACACAACATTTTGTTTCTTACTCTTCCAAGAAATAAGTGAGTCTCCAAGAAAAACACAAAAACCAGTAGTGGATTTTCGATCGCAGGATCACTTGGCCCAATCCGCGCATCGAGAATTTGCCCTCAACTCTAATGAAGATGTAGATGGAAACAAAAGACTCTCGAAAAGAGTACCACAGAGGTATCACAAGATACGAGTAACTGCAACCCAATGAACGGTAGTGGGGCAAGTGACAAACTGACTCACAATATGAACCGCATATGCAATATCTGGACGCGTAATGGTTAGATAAACCAAACTTCCAACAATAGTGCGATATAAAGTAGGATCAGACAATGGTGTGCCATCGGAAGGAGAATATCGAACATTAAGTTCAAGAGGCGTATCAATTGTCCGAGTATCGATGCAAGACGAGCTCGATCAAGTATGTCAAACAATGTACTTGGTGTGAAAGGAGATAACCTCGAGGGGGAGCGGGCTACCTCAATACCCAAGAAATATCGCAATGGTCCCAAATCTTTCATTTCAAAGCGAAGCTAACTCAGATTTTAACAATGCAATCCCATCAACATCATCATAGGTGATGATCATGTCATCAACATATAAGGAAAGAAGAATAATACCAAAGACATGTACGCTTGAAAAAAGGGCGAATCATGGTTTTGGAACTAAAACCAAGTGAAGTAAGACGACAGAGAATTTTTCAAACCAAGCCCGTGGAGCCTGTTTGAGACCATACAATGCTTTCTTAAGCTTGCAAACTTCGCCCTGATTATGAGGAACTCCAGGTGGTGGGATCATGTAAACTTCTTCTTGAAGATCACCATTCAAGAAGGCATTTTTGACATCCAATTGAGATATGTGCCAGTTTCGGATAGAAGAAACAGCAATAAGAGTATGAACGGTAGTCATCTTTGCAACAGGGGCAAATGTTTCCTCATAATCCATACCACATTGTTGTGAATAACCTTTAGCAACCAATCGTGCTTTATATCGCTCAACCGAACCATCAGATTTGGTGTAAAGATACCAAATCCCAAGTGTTTATTTTATGCAAAGCAGAAAGTTCTTCAGTCATAGCATGCTGCCATAAAGGATCAGTAACTGCCTCTTTATATGAGTGTGGTTCAGAAATTTGGTGAATAGAGGACAAAAATGAAGCAAAGGCGAGAGAATAAGAGGAATAAACAAAGTCAGGTAACTGAGTGGACTTACGTGTACGTTGGGGATATTGAGGAGAAAATAATTTGCTGCGTTCAACATAAGGACGAAGGACAAAACATGCACAACCAAAGACTCGTAAGGACGAATAACTAGGGGTGGAACCATATAGTCTCTGAAATGGTGATAAATCAGATGTAATGGATGATGGAATCCTATTTATACAATGGACAGCGGTAAGCACGGCTTCCCCCCAGAATTCACTTGGAACTGAACTAGATAGTAAAAGTGAGCGAGCAGTTTCAATGATATGCCTATGTTTTCTTTCAGCAACACCATTTTGTTCAGGAGTATATGTGCAAGAAGTTTGAT
Organism: Rehmannia glutinosa; assembly: GCA_016081115.2. Classification (NCBI taxonomy): domain Eukaryota; kingdom Viridiplantae; phylum Streptophyta; class Magnoliopsida; order Lamiales; family Orobanchaceae; genus Rehmannia; species Rehmannia glutinosa. The sequence continues at coordinate 220,970 of JABTTQ020001876.1, forward strand.
GTAAAGTCCCATCCAAAGCAAGCAATTCACGAAAATTATTAGATGTGTACTCCCCACCCAAGTCACGTCTAAAGCATTTTATGATAGCAGAGAATTGAGTTTTTACAAAAGCTCGAAATGAAGTATATATGCTCAGAAAATCAGAACGATGCTTCATAAAATAAACCCAACAATAACGAGAATAATCATCAATAAAAGAGACATAATATCGAGAACCCCCCTTTGTGGAAATGGGAGCAGGTCCCCACACATCAGAATGAACCAAATCAAATGGCGCAGTAGAAGAAGAAACACTCCGATTAAAAGGTAAAGCGGAAAATTTTGCCAGTTTACAACCACTACAATCAGAAATATCATGAGAAGATAATTTTCCTAATGAACCTATAGAAGCCAAAAATCTTAAACGTGAAGCCGAAACATGACCCAAACGAGAATGCCATAAATAAAAGCTAGACGATGAAGGACTCAAACGAAAAGAAGACAAATCAACAGTAGAAGCTGCGATAGAGGGTACTCTGAGCTCATCCAAAATGTATAACTCTCCGTGCCTACGGCCTGTCCCAATCGCCTTAGGGAATGTGGATCCGCACACAACAAGAAGTAGAAGAGAATGATACTAAGTAACCTGAATCACACAATTGGCTAACAGAAACAAGATTTAATGTAAGTTTGGGAATATGGTAAACATGTGGAAGAGACAATTGAGGTGTAGCTACAGATTCAATTCCTGCTAAGGGTAACAATGTACCATCAGCAGTAACAACAGGTCTAGCATATGTGGGTGAAATGGAAGTAAAACATGATATATCAGGGGACATATGATGAAAAGCTCCAGAATCTAATACCCAAATAGAGGAAGATATACCTGACGAGCTTAGAGTTGACAAACCTGAGGCAGACAAAGCATGAGATGAGGCAAGAAATTTCTGAAATTGTTCGGCAATTGTATCCATAGAAAGGTCGATTTGGAGGTAAGAGTTCGTAAGTCGAGAATCGATGAGGTGTGCAGTGCGGAACACGAGTCGGTGGGGCGGCCTAAAATCACGTTGATTTGGATGGACAAACTGATGTTGGGGAGGTCGTGGATTTTTCTGTTGAAAACATTGTTGGCCACCTTTATTCAACTCAGGACATTGAGCCTTCCAATGTCCTGGTTGTTTACAGTAACTACACTCATTATCAAAGCAACCTTTGGGTGCGATGCAGCGAAAGAACGAGAAGATGGGCGATGGGGGCGCGGCAGAGCGGATGAAGTAGGAACAAGAAGAACTCATTTCCCTGCCTGAGACTTTAGACGTAATTCCTCTGCTAACAATTCACTGACAACAGAATCAACATATGGTAAAGGAATACAGTTCAAAATATCCACGAAGAGACTCAAATCATCCCGAAGAGCCATCAAAAATTGAACCAATCGTTGCTTCTCTCTACGAGCAATATAGGGGGCAAGTGCGCGAAGTTCAATAGATTCAGTAAGGGCTAATTGATCCCAAAGATCAGTCATAGCAGAATAAAATTCCTGTACAGTCATATTTTTTTGCTGAAGAGATCGAATATCTATTTCCAATTGGTACTGTTTAGCAAAATTCGATTGAGTATACAACCGTTCCAAATGATCCCAAACTTCTTTAGCAGTATCATATTTAGCCAATTGCATACCAATAGAGTTCTCCCGCAATTGTTAACCCAAGTAATAATTTTGAATTGTTCACTTCCCAAACCTCTAATTTCATGCAAACATATTTAGTATTATCTTTCTCAACATGATGTTTTTGTGTTCCGAAATATAACTCCACAATTTTTTTCCTCTCAAAAAATTTCTCATGACATAACTCCAATATGAATAATTCTTTCCATTCAAGCGAACACTAATTGACTGCAACGAATCATCTCTTTCACTAGCTATAATGAATAATGACAGAAAATCAAGCAGAAATACCAACCAAACAACTAGATAGATCGATGCAAATATCCAACAAATCAAGCCAACTCTACCAACAAAACTATTGCAAATAATCTGATTCTTGAGGCCAAAAAGATAGCAAACCCAACAAGCTAACAGATCGAAAATCGAATGAAAATAACACAAAGCTGCAACATACTCACTGTAATCGCGATATACCCACCGGATCCGCGAACTGACACTGCCCTCCCAGCCAACTCACCGCGGAGTTGGATCTGCGAAGTCGAGAATGCTATTAAAACCTTGCTCTTGATACCATGTTAGAATAATTAACATACATTTTTTTAAGAGAAAATTGGAAGAAGAATTCTATATAACTTGAAAGCCTTGAATACAACTTTAGAATTACAAATGGAGGCTACCCAATATATAGGAGCAAACCCTAGCTAAGACACACAAAGGAAAAATACAAAACTACCCTCACAAATATAAATTAATAACTAATTATAATGCTAACATTTTTGTAGTTATCCCTTAAGTTTAACTTGTGAATAACAGCCCATACGTTCTTGGAAATGATTTTCTACTCCTTCCTTTAAGAACGGGAAACTCCTTGGAAATGGTGAAGAAACTAATGAAGAAATTAACAAGAGAAACACCTTGGGTCGTGTTCTCGAGTTGAAGTTTCAATTCCAGGTTTCTTTTTTCTCAGCTGGATGAAGTTCCAAGAAATTTTCCATGATGGAATTGTTAATAGGGGATAAACGAAAAGATCAGCCGAAATTTCGAACATAGTACTCTTCAAATTTATTTCAATTTTTATCGAGTTTCAAAACACTATAAGAAAATTCCAGTTTATCAACAGAATTTACCGATAAAAATGATTTTATCACTAAATTTTACAGTTACCTACAGAATAAAAATTATTATTTCCCCCCAAATTATACCGACATATTAGCGACAATTTTTCTATTTACCGACAGATTTTCTGTAGGTATTTATCTACCAACAGTTTCAGATTTTGTAGGTAAATAATTTACCTACAACAATTTTACCTACACTTTACAACTTTCTTAATACTTACCTACAGATTTTTCTGTAGGTAAACTAGTTTTTTATTGTAGTGAAAATTCTGTTTGAACTTGGTTGATCATTAATCGAAACAAGCATTAACGAGCTTTAGTCGAGCCAAATATAAATCGAGCTCGAGTAGCTGATTTTTACACCTATTATATTGTTTTTACTAATTGAGTCAAGTTCGTGCTTGGTTAATTAACATAACGACCCGAGCTCAAACGATTTTTTATAGATTAGTCTCGAGTCGAGTATCGAGCAGTTTGGATCGACTTTCACCCCTAGTCGTTCTTATCAACAAACTTTTTGTTTCCATTATTCTTGTGAGAAAATCAGTACGTACCTTTTCTAAGGAATGTCTAATTTCTTGTTAGTTTCCCTGTGTACAAAACGACATGGAATTTGGAAATTTATCCATGGAGTTACCCCACTGTGGTGGTACTGGGTAGACAACAAATAGTGGTTTGTTAAATTTTCCAGTCAAAATCAAATATGAACCTTTCAGTATTATTTCAACAAGATTGGACCAAAAAAAAAAAAAAATGAGAATTTCAGCAATAAGTAGTTAAAATTAAAATACAACTACCAAGAAGCGAATATCACATTTCTTTATAATTTATGTGGATGAGAAAAGACATGTACATAGGTGGTGGGGTACTCTGGAAAATAGTGGTTACATAGAAAATTTTGATTCACGTTGGACAACTTTTGAAATTGATTTTACATGGCAAAAAAGTTAATTAACATTTTTATGTGTTTGATGCATAAGTAGATTAATTATGTGGGGAACACGAAACATAAAACATATATTATTATGGAAGTGTGTTGGGAGATTAAGTTTGATCTAGAATCAAACACGATACATAATACCTATGTTAAAATAGATGTAAATCACATATAGCAAGGTATTATGCATGTTACATGTGTGCCTAGAGGTATCAAAAGGGTCGGGCCGCTATATTTGGAGCCTAGCTCGTCCCAACCCAAGAAAATACACTGAAAATCAGGTCAATCGGCTTGGCTCGGTTTTTCGAGCCTAATGGGTCAAGTCAAAAAAGCCCAATTCATTTCAGACTTCTAATATATAGCTCAGTCCAATCTTTTTATCGGGGCGACTCCCAAGCCGGGCCGAAATTGACGGTTCTAGGTGTGCCCCTCATGGGGTGGCATAGTGATGTAAAATGGGTTCTTTAGGCCAAATGTCTCGAATTCGAATTCTCACATTTGCAACACTAGTTGATCGAACTTGTCGCAAAGGACTTGCTTCGCGCGGTTTACCTGATTGACCAGCTTTGCAATAGCACTCAGTGCACATTGTTTTCATGTTATACAAACAAACAACCTGAAAATGCCCGACTGTACTCGTTCAAGATTACCTGATTAAGTTTTGACATGATATTCTAATCAATTTAAAAACAATTAAAAAATGTTACACATTTAACATATGAATAAAGGACTAATGTCCTTAGGGGCGGAGGGAGGGGGGCCAACCTGGGCCTTGGGCCCCCCATTTTTAATAAAAAAAATTCTTTTACACTATAAAATTTAAAAAAAATTATTTTAAATATATCTAATATGATTTTCTTATTCGGCTCACCCCACTTTTGCGTATCGGCCCACCCCGAAAAATTTTCTGGCTCCGCCCTTGAATGTCCTACTTTGTAAGGAAAAAAATATGATACGTGTACGATAGATCTACATATATATATATATATATATTTTTTTGATAACTCGAACTTCCAACTTACGCCCGACTTTATCGAGGACAACAATGACTCCGGCTCTCATTCATTTGCCGCCAAGGTAAACCGCGAGATGTGCATGCACTGGCTAGTGTTCTGACGGGGTTTGCTGACGTACAACCAGATCCTCCCAGGTAAAGAGAACAATTATGTTCGACCCTCCAATCTACTAATAACGATCTCTCCCCGAAGCGAACCCACACGGATGCTATTCAGTATGAGTTCCCACCAAATCTTCACCAGCTCGCATATGTCCCGGTGAGCAATTTGATGGAGCAGGGATTTGAATCTCAGACCTCCACCCCATAATTGCTTGTGGTGGCCAGGTGGCTTTATAGATCTACATATATTGATGTATACCTAATTAACCAGTAACAGTGCACGTTTAAAATTGCTCCAACTTTTGATAATCTATCAGCATAGAGACACATTGCAATAGCCAATAGTGACCTATATATCCATAAAATGTCCTTATTTGTGGAATCATTTTGGATTCATGGGCATCCAAGAAATCACAAGCACAAGAAATATAAAGTAGATTAAAATGTCCTTAAACAACTACGTCATTTGTACTCGAAGAAAAAAAATATATATCCATTTGAGGTCAAAATGCAAGTTGGGTTCGTAATAGTCTAGTAAATTACATAAGTAGGTATACCTTATGGAGATAAATATAATTTAAATTAAATATTTGGCAGCTTCAAAACTGAATTGACTTGTTAATTGCATGGAAAATACTATATGTTTAATGCAAGTGAAAATGGTTTAAATTAGCCATTTCTAAAGTGTAAAGATTAAATATAGCCAATTTTTTCAAAGACATCTTTTTTATTCATTTGAGGTGTAAAATGACATTCATACCCTTCTAACATGTTTGTTTGATATTTGAATTATTTCTCTCTCTCTCTCTCTTTCATTTATCTTTATGTATCATCTTACTCTTTCTTTCGAGTTTTTTTTTTAAAAAATCGAACCTGTATTTTTTGGTTTTAAATATGCAATATGAGTGTTGAATTATAGATACCGAAAAGATGATTAATATGATATATTATACATGCAAAACTAATTTAAAACAAACAAGTTATTTGAATTCAAAGTTTTTTGGAGAAAAACAAAGTAACTGGTTATAATAAATGAGATAACTTGGATGTCGAGTTATTGTAACTCGACGCTACAGTGACATGCTACAGTGTCGATTCACTGTAACTCGACGCTACAATGTTTTGCTACAGTCTACAGTGTCGAGCCACATGTAACTCGCGCTACAGTGTCGCGCTATAGTGTCGAGCCACATGTAACTCGAGCTACAATATTGCACTACAGTCTTTTGGTGCAAGTAAATTCACTCAAGGGCAAATTAGATTTTTCATACCCCAAAATAACTAAAAAAGATGTGTTTGAAAAAGATGGCCATAAAACATCTTAATTTGACGGGAATAACTAAAAAAAACCTACTCTTAATGCAAAGTGGTTCTTTATTACTCCAAGTGGTTCTTTATTACTCCAATATATATTTTTTTTTTCTCGAAACGATAGTTTTATATATAACTGAAGAAAAAAAACATACAAAGAAGCTAAATAGCCCAATCCATAAGATTACATAGAGCGATCCATATGGAAAGCAATTTTCCAGATTCAAAATGAAAGACCGAAAATTGCAAGATAAACTCACAAAAAGTGGTCACAATCCCAAATGAAAAGAAAAATATAAGGCTTGGAAAAATAACAAATGAAAAATTTTGTTACAAAAGATAAAACCAAAACTCCATCAAATGGCTAGTAGTTCCAAATCCGTCACAAAACCTTCCTTCAATCATCAAAATACCCAGATCCAACTCCATCTCGTGTCTTTCTTCGATGAAACCACTTTCTGCAGTCTATCAACCACCAAAGTCACTAGATCTGAAATTCATCGGCCAGATCTGCATCCAAAAGACCAGATCTAGAACCCAAATGTTCAGATCTGAAAAATAACAAACGAAAATAAAAATAAAAAACAAAACAAAAATAAATTCCCATAAAGGGAAACCAAACACTCCCATTAAGAGAGACTAAAGTCCCACAAAGGGAAAAATACACTCCCAAAACGGGAGAAAATGCAAGAAACCGAAAAAACTAGAGCATTTTAGTTGTTCCCCCATATTACTCCAATATATATCCTCTGTTTTTGGTATACCAGAATTTTTTATTTTTAATTTGGTTCTTAAAACTAAGGGATAATTACCAAAAACAAAATCTAAGGTTAGAGCTAATTACAAACAAAACCAGAATTTTTTTAATTTCCTTTCAAAAGAATATTTCAATACCCCCTTATATTTATAAGAACATTACACTTATGCCCTTAAATTTAATACATAATCGAACCTGAGGGGTCTTTCTTCAATTAGCCCAAACCTCCGAGATATTTTTGTAATTTTCCCTAAAATTGAACTGGCTTTGAGGGAGAAAAAACAAAGAAAATGAAAGAAAATAGGACAAAGTGATGACATGTGAGCCCAAGCCTATGAGAATAGGAGAAGTGGAGAGGTCAAGCAGCCCATCATAATGTGAATGCCCTGTATTTGGTAAAACATAAAAGATTCAAGTCAAAAGTCTGTCTTCAATATCTAAAGCATAGTGTGTAATAATCATAGTAATTTCCCTGTTAACTTCCCAACATATTAATTATATACATCACTCACACACACACACTCTATATATATCTCGGCATATACTTGCAACCCACACTTAAGCTTAGACATACCAGCTTCCAAATAACTCTCTCTAGAACATATATTACATCCTTCATACAATTTCTGGTTTCCAAAATCATCAAATTAAGTAAACAGTAATGGATCGATTAGCAAAATGTGGAGCTAATTACGTACCTCTTACTCCTCTCACTTTCTTGAAGAGAGCTGCAAATGTTTACTCCAATCGTAAATCTATAATCCATGGACGCGTTTCTTTCACGTGGCAACAAACATATGAAAGGTGTTGTCGTCTTGCTTCTTCTCTCAAGTCGCTCAACATTGTCAAGAATAATGTTGTAAGTATATAGTACCATTCTTTTTATTTTACTTAATTATAAAATCAATGATAATTTGGAAAAGGCTTAATTGCAATTTTGGTCGTGTTCTCGATTAATTAATTGTTTTTTGTCGTATACACACCAGGTTTCGGTGTTGGCGCCAAATATTCCAGCAATGTACGAAATGCATTTCGCGGTGCCCATGGCAGGGGCGGTACTAAACACTATCAACACCAGGCTCGACGCTAGAAACATAGCCACCATTCTCAATCACTCCGAAGCTAAGGTTTTCTTCGTCGATTACCAGTACGTGCCGCTGGCACGTGACGCCCTGCGTCTTTTGATGGCTAGTAATATTATTACGTCGATGCCATTGGTGGTGGTCATCGACGACATCGCTAACCCGACAGGGATCCGTCTGGGGAAACTCGAGTACGAGCATCTCGTGGCACGTGGCGATCCAGGATACGTTCCCGATGAAATAACCGACGAGTGGGACCCGACCGCGCTGAATTACACGTCGGGGACCACGTCGGAGCCGAAAGGGGTGGTGTACAGCCACAGGGGCGCGTATCTGAGCACCCTGAGCCTGATTTTGGGATGGGGGATGAAAACCGAGCCGGTTTATTTGTGGTCCCTCCCCATGTTCCACTGTAACGGCTGGACATTCACGTGGGGCGTGGCCGCCAGAGGCGGCACTAACGTCTGCATCCGCGACACCACCGCCGCAGAGATCTACGGAAACATCGCTTCCCATAAAGTCACCCACATGTGTTGCGCGCCGATAGTCTTCAACATTTTATTAGAAGCCGATCGCCGGCCGCTAACCACCCCGGTCGAGATTCTGACCGGCGGCGCTCCGCCGCCGGCCGCGTTACTAGAGAAAATCGAGAGCCTCGGTTTCCACGTGGTCCACGCGTACGGGCTGACGGAGGCGACTGGGCCGGCGCTGGTGTGCGAGTGGCAGAAGAAGTGGGACCACCTGGCGCGTGAGGCTCAGTCGCGTCTGAAAGCGAGGCAGGGGATAAGCATACTGACACTCGCTGACGTGGACGTGAAGGACCCGAGGACGATGGAAAGCGTGACTCGTGACGGGAAAACGATGGGAGAAATCGTGCTTCGAGGGAGCAGCATCATGAAGGGGTACCTGAAAGACGCGAACGCGACATCGAAAGCGTTTCACGAGAAAGGGTGGTTTATGACGGGGGATGTCGGGGTGGTCCACCCCGACGGGTACATCGAAATCAAGGACAGATCGAAAGACGTCATCATCTCCGGCGGGGAGAATATCAGCAGCGTCGAGGTGGAGGCGATTTTGTACAGACACCCGGCGGTGGTCGAGGCGGCGGTGGTGGCGATGCCTCACCCGAAATGGGGAGAGAGTCCGTGCGCGTTCGTGACGTTGAGGAAAACGCCGGCCGCCGTGAAAGAGGCGGAGATTATTCAGCACTGCCGGAAAAATCTGCCGGGTTTCATGGTGCCGAAGAAGGTGCAGTTTGTGAAGGAGCTTCCAAAGACTTCCACTGGGAAAATTCAGAAATTTCAGCTCAGAGCTTTGGCCAAGACCTTTGACGACGTCGTTTCATCTGAGAATCATGGGAAAGAACCTTCAGTTTCACAAACCAATTGGGAAATGCCAACAAGGGATTACCATCAGGATCATCAGGAGCAGATTTTTGCTCTGTCTCGTCTCTGATATCTATTGCAATTTTTAACTGTTAATTTAATTACCTAAGATATTGCTTAAATTACAATAGTAATAGAAAAACACAAATAGTTGTTTTGTCTGCAAGAATATATCTATTTTTGGTGTAATGATAAACTTTTTTTACTGTTAAATTTCACCTAAATACTTTAAATCTCATGTTCGGCTTTTTTTTATTAGTGTTTTTAGATATGTGATATATATGTCTTGGAGATAAATATAAATTATCAATTTATTTTAATGTAATTTGTTTTATAAATATGTAGCATACATTTTGTAAAATTTGAAAAAAGAAAAAAAAGTGACAAAAAAAAAAAGAAGTTTGAAAGCCCACATAAAGTGCTCATGCTTTCTTCTAACTATGTCAAAATTAAAAGCCGTTGGTCAATATTATATTATTGATATGTGTGAATTTTATGATTGGAACATTCTAATATGTATGTACATTACATAAGAAATATATAAAAGTTATTGATAGTGATGTATTTCTATTCTTTTTCATTTCAAGTGTTCTAATCTTGGTAATAACTAATAAAGTCCGCTTGAGTAGCTTTTTATCACATGATTTAGAGGGAATTTTGATCTTGTGGATATTCTTTAGCATCACATAAAAACATTTTTCTTGGATACAAACGTCAAAGAACAATAGTTACATAAGAATGGAAAAATTTGTATGATACGGTCTCATGGATATTGTCTATGAGACGGATCCTATACATAAAAAAGATCCATATTTTTTGTGTTTTGTAGGATATGTCTCATGAACTTAAATTCATGAGACGGTCTCACATAAGATCACCTCATATAAGAAACATAATGTGGTTTTGTATATCAACAAATGTTCGGTTTTAAAAATAAAATAAATAAATAAACAAACAATAGTAAACCATTATTCAATAGCAAGTGTTTTAACCTCTAGAAAAGCTAATCAGGACCGATCCTATCAATTTTTTAGTGTGAGTCGGATTTTAAAATTGGCTCCCTTTTTCATACAAACTTAAAGACAGTATAGAATAATAAACGAAAGAATAATGCACGATACATAAAGCAATTTTATACGTGTGATAATAATTGGAGGTTAGGTGGCAAGCATTGACGATTGTGTTGTACTTATTCTTTGTTCAATATCTTATTTGTTTTACATATTTAATACATATTACAGGTATACAAGAAATTTGAGCCACTAAATTTCGTAATTTTTTCGAGTCCGAATCGGCCGACTCCTTCGATTAACATGAGGAGCAACCCTGAAGCTAATATACCAGAAATTACACTCATAAAAAAGTATTAGAAAATTACAAGTTACCCATTTAGGTCTTCAACCCGGATGCGATCTATTTCGAATTATAAGTTACTATTTGAAATGTACATGCAACATTGCTTCCTAAAAAAATGTATAAATTAATGTTAAAACGGGATATAAATTTGAATCAAACATCATTCATCTTTTTTAATCGAAAAAGAGTTGTTAGTTCTTACATACAAAAACTTCTATTTTGCCGCGTTGAAGTTCATATACGTTGAATAACCAAACAACACATTCCATACAAGATGTTAAAATTAATATTAATGTAACTACCATTAGTGGTTCAATTCCTTATATTAAAGGATGAACCCCATTTCTAAGGAACTCCATTGCCGGTCTGCCCCGCCCCTAGAGTTTCATGGAGAAGATGAATCGCGAGATATATGTCAGGGTCCTGAGTTGCTTTAAACTGAATCACCACACAAAAAGTCCCCCTCCAACCTGTCACCAAGCGAATTCAGACTTCTACGATGTGGGTGTCAGCAAAATGAACATCACATCACTTAGATCATTTCAGACTAGTTGTTGAGCTATAAGGACCGGACGTTCAATTCCTTATATTGTCCGTTAAATTGTTGTCACATATCAGGTTGATCGAGTAAAGTCCTTTTGTGCTGGCTTGGTAATTTAATTTTGACGTCAACTGGCATGTAGCATTATCAAATGCAAAAAAAATAAGAAAAAAATATATATTAATATGAAACACGACAATATATAGAGTAGTTAGGTTTCGTCAATTTTCATGCATGGACCATAAATATAATGTTGCCAAAATATCATAAACACGATAACGGAGTATTCGCTGCAAGTACTCTCATGTTTCCTCAATTGACCAGAAAAAATAAAATACAAAACAAAAAATCATAATTAAACATGAAATTCACGTAAACGAAGTAGTCAGGTTTCTTTCAATTTCATGGACCAAATTTCATTGACCAATTTCCGTCATCTAACTTGAATTATTTGGAAATTTAGTCCTCTAGGTTATTGATCCAATATTTTTTTAAATTTTTTATGGATATTTGGTCCGATTATAGCAAAAATTGTGTACTTTTACCGAAATTGTTAACTAGGAGTTTTAGTTTGGTTCGGTACAAAAATTGACATATCAAATCACCAAAATTGACACATAAAATTTTGAATTTCAACGATTAGTTAGCAATTTTCCCAATTTTTTACATATTTGTACCTTGTTGGTCATAATCAGCAATTTTCGTTAAAATTACACAATTTCATTCTTGAAATCGGACTACATGTCCAAATTTTTTAAAAGATATTAAACCAAATTTAAAAGTTATGTATCATGTAGCTTTATAAAATGAAAATAGCATTAAAAATAATTAAACATGAAAAACACAATAGATTAGTTAGGTTTCCTGCAATTAGATCATATAGTGTTGACAATATAGGCATATAATAAACATGACAATGGAGTAGCCATTGTGAGTATTATCTCATTTTTCCTTCAATTAATGAATGAGATAATTACAAAAACTACCTCTGAGATTTTTTTCCAATTACATAAAAGTCCAGCTAACTTTAAGAATTACAAAACCCACCACTGAGGTTTATATCCGTCTTACATTTTGCCCAACCGTTAGTTGATCTGACAGAACTTGCTAACATCATCAAATATTGTACAACTATACCCCTCAATTTTTCTAAATATAACAAATAACCTCAACTTTTTTTCCGGTTATTTATTTAGAAAAGTTAAGGAATGTAAAAATATAAGATGGAAAGTTGGGGATAGTTGTGAGATTCAAAAAAATTGAGGGATGTAATTATAATAATAATATTTAATGACATTAGTAATTTTCGTTAGCTCCACTAAGAGTATGGAAAAAATATAAGGCAGATATAAACCTCAATGTGGTTTTTTGTAAAAAAAAATATAAGACGGCGGGTGTAAACTTCAATGTGGTTTTTTTGTATTAGTTGGGTTTTTATTTTTTCTAATTAAGCTAAACTTGATGGGAAGATTTTGTAATTATGAATTGGTTGACTCTCTAACAACCCCTCTAGATCTCATGACTCGAATAAATTAAGTCACTTCAAGTTAAGATTCATAATTGACATTGGGCATATTGAAGAGTTTAAACTTTTTTGTCTGATTCATTTCAAATTTAAACTTTTTTGTTTGATTTATAGTTTAATTAGAGTTAATCATCAACTTATCATACTGAAGCTAAATGAATGATTGAACTAAGTGTCAGAGTTAACGGTTTTAGTACTTCAATTTAAAACATGTTATAATCTCAATTGGAATGATAATCTAATTATTTAAAATCTTAACATCATATTTTTTTAATAAATTGGGAGTATTGGTTGGGGCATGAGATCAATTTCAAAGAAACTGAAAGATACCGGGTTCGAACCCTAGTCAATACCCTTAATTAGAATGGGTAAGCGATACCACTTAAGCTACAAGCTCGTGGTATAAATCTTAACATCATACCAGAAAGCACAAATTTTAATTTTTTATTTTTATTTTCATAAGCAACACATCAGCAAGTTTCAATGACGAATGAAAGTTCTACAATTTCATGTCAAAGTACCAAGAAAATCAAATAAAAATAAACCTATTTTAAAATAATGCATGCAAAACTCGTTTTATTTACATAAATGTCAAGAACTTTATCCTTGATTTCTTCCAAATAAATATTGTTGCACAAAAACGCAACATATGCACATGCATCATAGTACTAGTGATCAATATTAATTATTATAGTACTAGTGAAAATGTGGTTCTAAGAACTCCATTTAAACATTAATAACATGTGTTGTACTATATGTTGCCTTCCATTCCCATATCCCAATGTTCGCCTTATTTTTAGCTTCACCGCAAGTGTACGGTGTAGTTTATAGAATAGGGTAAGCAAGGTCGTATCCACAGAGACTAATAAATTTATGTGCTAAGTATTGAACTAAGATAGTCTTATTTTTATTTAGACGATCGAAATTTGATAATTGTAGTAGAAGTAAAGACAAGATTAACCACAAAAACACAAGATACTAAGAATAATGGAATTATCAAGGGAATGAAATGGATTCCCGGGTTATGGTTTCAATTAATATTTCTCTTATTGTCCGATTTAATCAAAGTCAAAGTTATTATCAATATACCTATAAGACGATCACAACAAAGATTTTATCCTCCTCTTGAGATGTATATAAAGTGTAGATTGAAATATCTATGCTAAAGATCTCTACTCAACATAAGATACACAACTCCCAAATGCACAAAAGATCAAATATCCTCACAAATATTCACAAACCTCTCGATTATGTAAATATTCATGTCAAGTACTCAAGATCTAATATTGAAACTCATCTCTCGAATTATGAATCAATATATCAAACAAGTTAAATCATTGGCCAAATGATAAAACAAGAATAAGAACAAAGTACTCAAATAGGCTTCAAGACAATAACTTCAACTAAGATTAAAAACATTCAACAAGAGTTCAATTAATCTACTTCCAAAACCCGGAAATCACAAGAAGTTTAGCTACTCATTACAAATAAACAACTCATAGACAAATTGTTCATATTCATGACAAGCTAAAATGAAAGATTAAAGCACAAAGAATGAGAAAACTTAGGGAAATGGATAATCTCTCGATTAATCTTCAATCCTCAAGCTCGATTTGACCCGATTCTTCCCTTGGTTCTTCCTTGATGAAGTTGATGTATTTCTTGTGTTCTTGGGTGTATTCTCAGCCTTTCCTTCATACCCTAGATCAAGCCTCCCATGTATGTATTTATAGCCCCTCAAAAGTTCAAGAAATAGGTGGAAGAACTTAGGAATTTCCGTCCAGGGGCGCTGCGGGTTCCCGGGACGCGCGCGGCGCCGGGACGTGAATTTTGGAGTGAATTTTCTTTGTCTTGGCGCGCTGCAGCGCCCGTGGACGCGCTGCAGCGCCCGCCTGAGTTTTCACCCACCAAATGTTGGAATTTGCTTTTGAGCCCTTCTTCAAAGTTGTAGCCCTATCTCTTAGCTTTCCATAGCCACTTGAATCATCTCAATATCAATTTTGTAGAGAGAGTTATGGCCAAAATACGAAACACTGCCAGTGATGGAAATTTCAGACGCGTTTGGACGTTTCTTCAAATCAATCTCTCTTTGTTTGCTCGTTTGTACTTCTTTTGATACACGATTCATTACTATGACTATAAACTCAATATAATTGGCTCTCAACATGGCTTGGCTACTCAAATGACTCAAAATACTCAAAAACAACACAAAACTCAAGTCTTGGAAGCCCAAATTAATGGTATAAAACCAAGTGAACAAATACCCCCAAACTTAAACTGTTGGCCGTCGGTCAACACTTTTAAAAACAAGACAAAACATGACTGGGAGTAATGAAAAGTTGAACGCACAACAACTCCATAAAATTTTGTATTGTTCATTGTAGGTATCAAGCAACGAATTAACCAATCCTCAAACATCTAACATAGAGCACATATTAAAGAAACCATGGTAAATGCTAAGAATTACACCTCACAAAGATCAACTATATACTCTCATCTCGAATGAATATAGGACGTGTTTACGCTCAATTCAATTCAATATTGCGAGAATTACCATAGGCTTGCAAATCGTCTCATATCTCCGCCTAGGATGTATGCAAAATTGTGAATCAAAAAGGACTTTTCCTTTGGTTGTAATGAAGGCTCTTTGGTTGGGGTAGGAAAATATGGATAGAGTGACTCAAACTCGAGCATATAGACCGGTGAGCATATAATTCATCTACATTAAAGCTCAATATTCTACTCAAATCACCTCTCATTTTCACCAACTCTTCTTATCTCCATCCCCTTTATTTTGTAAACTCAACCATTCACATTACAATTCTTAACCTCCAAGTTCATTCAAAGAAAACTCATTCATCGATCTATTTTTTTTTTTTTTTTTTTTTTTTACTCTTATATGAGTTTTCAACATTTCATATCTCCTTTTTCTTTCTCTTTTGCTCTCATCAACCAACTATAACATCACCTTCTAACATTTTGATTTCACCCATTCACCCTTATTCAATTCCTTTACTCAATGCTATACGCTCAAGTGTTGGGTAAAAGATTTATCAAGTTAAAGGCTTGAATTGTGGCTATTAAAAATTAGGCAATAGGCTCAAGTTGGCTAACTAGGGATTTCAATATCATCATTAGGTAAGCAAAAGGCTTGAAGGGCTAATAAAATGGCCTTTGATCATTTTCACACCGCATACAACATGTGACCTTGACAGAGATACCAGCAAGAGCAAGTTCTAGAATTCTAACAACATGAATGATACACTCAAATTAACAACAAGACGCATATGATGAAAGCGGTAAAGGCTCAAAAGCTCAGAGAAGGCTTGCAAATACGTAATTCAAAGCATCAAACCATGTTCTCAATATCCACATGCTCAATATCATCTATTCATGGCTCAATCAACTCATACTCAATACCCAATCAAAACAATACAAATTTTTTTCAAAAATATAAGCATCAAGTCTCGTCGCCGCACATGGTCAACTCACTCCTTAAAATCTATGAAAATAATAAACGTGCTAAAAAGCGTAAACGTGTTTATAATGCAAATGCAACCTAAAATGCTTTACATGCAACTATATGGAAACACACAAACAAATGCAATTTTTTTTTTTTTTTACACACTTCAAATCAAAATACTCACACATTTCAAATCAAAATACTAACTCTCCCCCCAAACTTGAATGAAATTATATCGAAACAAGGAAAAGATAGAATTTCAAGAAAGAAAAAAATGTGAAGTTACCATTGGGTTGCCTCCCAACAAGCGCTAGATTTACCGCCTATAGCTCGACGTATGAATTGGTGCCTCCTGAATGCATATATTAGCCGCTTGGGTCATGGTCAAGTGCCATATTTGCCTTACTTGCACCTAATAATGCATACTTGGGGTGTCCAAGCAAGGATTTGAGTCTGGCGTAGGAATATACTTGATCCGGTTTACGTGTATGTTGTTCGTTTGCATATGTATGATCGATATTTTTTTCGTTCGGAACAACTTTCTTATAATATCTCGCACTGAATCGCTCATTCGTACACGCTTGGGTTGTGTGTTCCTTGTCTGTTTTTGTTCCTTTTCGGCCGCCACATACTATTTGATCATGCATAGACATACAATTTGTGTGTGGTTCTCGAGCTTTCTTGCTTTTCCAGGATCTTCATCTTCGTATTCGGTACCACTCATTTGATGAATGGCACTAGATTGTTCCTTCGAGTTGGCTTGGTGGTGCTTAAAAATTGGCTCTTTTGATGTTGCCCACCAACAATTGTAACTAATTGGCCCATTTGAGTCTCGAGATTTTTCAATTGTGAATCCATAGTATTGGCCAATTGTGTCAATTGCAACTTCATCTTGTCCATCTTTTTCGTTTTTGGTAAGGCTATTTCCCATTTCCTCATGAATAAATTTATTTGACTCATAAATGAAGTCGTTTGATTCATGAATGAAATGAGGCGTCTTCCAAAGATGGTTTCGCCTCTTCCATCCGACGGGTGCACCTATACCAATTCAAAGAAACAAATCAAGCATTGTAGAAGTAGAATTTACAAAAGAAAAATGAAAAAAATAAAAAAAAATGTCTAAATTAAGAATAATTCTATCTATCGCAATATTAGCACCAAAAATTGTATTAGTCCCCGGCAACGGCGCCAAAAACTTGTTAGAGATTTTTCTAACCGCAAGTCTACGGTGTCAAGTTTTAATATAGAGTAGTAAGGTTGTCGAATCCACAGGGAATAATTATCGAATTATTGCTAAGTAATATCATATAGTAGTCTAACTTTATTTAGAAATTCAATAGTTGATGGAGTTGATTATACTAAAAATACTAAAAATAAATTAAGACTATGTAAATATCAATGAGTTTATCCAAATGATTAAATGAATTCTAGAGGTCTGATGAATCTAGTTATCCCTTATGTTGTTAATATGGTTTATCAATCATCAATTATCAATTTATAAGTCAAGATTTCTACAATAATCATTCTCTTTCTCAAGTGCCAATGATTTTAGATTCAATTGGGAAATCAATATCTCTATAAAAATCACCAATCAAAATCTCAATAAAAGCTATGAATCTTGATAAATGACTTCAAAGGATTCACAAATCTCTCAATTCTATGAAATCCACAGGTTATGCTATCCCAAGGTCATGTATTCAATTACCTCTCTCAAGTGTCAAATCAAATACACCAAACAATCTAAATTATTGATCAAGTAATTTATAAGCAATAGATCCAAATAGCACAAATAAATTGATAGATCTAGATTGACAAACCACAATCTCAAAACATAAGTTCAAACATAGATTACATCAATCCTCAGAATTATAGTGTTTAGCTCATGATTGAAGAAAATGAATCCATAAGATTACAACAATACATCTTACAAAATATAGAGAAAGTAACAAAATAAGAGCAAGAGTTGAGGATCTTCTCTATTTCTAGATGATAAGAGCCTTCAATCTTTTCTCTCCAAGCTTGTACCAAGATGTTTCTATCCTTCTCCCTTGTCTTCTTGTTGTTTTGTTGTCTTCCAAATGGTCCAAGATACGAAATCACGCCCAAGTGTCTCTATTTATAACCCCACCAAGATCCAAGAAAAAGGTAGGCAAACATAGGAGAATCCGCCCCCGGGCCAGGCAAGGCGCTTCCAGCGTAAGGGGGCGCCAGCAATCTCATCCCAAATATCGCACGGAGCTGCAGCGCCCGCAATGCTATCGCCAAATATCGCGACGGTGACTGCGGGCGCATGCATGAGCTGCGGTGGCGCCATCAACATATTCCCACACAATCCGCCGGGCGCCTTGTGCCGGGCGTTGAGCTGCGGCGCCCAAGCCTCCATCCATCTGCATTCCTGTCGCGGGCTGGCGGGCGCTCGGGGCCAGACCGGCCATGCAGGGCGCCCGCCCGTTCTTTTGCCAAAACGCGATTTTCCTTGCTTCTACACGATTTCTTCTTTCTTCAAGCCATTTTTCACCGTTTTCTTCATCTCTCGGCTACCAAATCCGTATTGACTCTACATCGACACTATTTGAAATAAATTGGACTCTAAAGACTCTAAAAACACCCAAAATAAAACCAAATTCTAATCTAAAATAATCAAATAAGTTGATAAAATACCAACTTAACAAATACCCCAAACTTAAGCTATTGTTTGTCCTCAAACAATTATAACTCCAAAATGAAAGACAAACAATACAACAACACACACGACTACAAAACTCCATAAACCAATAAGATTTGTCTAAAACTCATTTCACTATCAATCAAGCATGCATTTTAACATTGTGATCAAAAGTGTTGAATACTCATGAAAATTCCGTTTTCATTATTCAAATTGATTTACGTAATCAAACGTTATCAAGATGATCCACTTCTAAGTATCAAAAGATCGACTACCGGATTCCATAGGCTTGTTATTCACACTAATCTCCACTAATGTAGGTTAATATAACACATGGATCAATAGGGCTTCTAAAGCTTGTAATGTGGCTTAGGGTCGGGTAGGAAAATTTAGGATTAAGTGGCTCAATTCACCCAAACACACAATTACCTCTTCAAATCACCAATTGCCAAACAAAATGGCTACCTTCACTTTTGTTGAATTTTCAATTATTCTCCTCTACGAGCCTCTATTTTCAACTTTTTTTTTTTTTTTTTTTTTTTTTTTCGAGACCCCAAACTTGGTCTTTTGCATATTTTAACACATGGGGTTTCATTATTTTTTTTTTCGCAACAACTTCATGCGAATGAACATCTACCTTACTTATTACATCCTCCTCAACCTTCAATCATTTTGTGTGTATGAGTGATGGGTAATTAGGATTTTCACATGTAAGCTCAAGGTAAAAACAATTGGTTGCCAAAGAAAAGGTTTAATAGGCTCAAAAGGGGACACTAGTGAAATTATATCGTACAAAGGTAGTCATTTTGGCTCTAGCTTTTATTCAAAGGTGGCCTAAATCATTTCCTTATGTTATTTCACCTAGAATTTCGCCTCAATTAGTGATCAAACAAGTTCTAGAATCCGGTGGGATCATACAAGCAACACTTGACTTCATTAATCATTTTCAAATAAGTTAACAGAATTATGTATGAATATGAAATCTAATGAAGCAAAATATAGATCACCACTTTAAGGCATGCTTTCGTGACAGTTCAACTCGCAATCAACAAATCTACTTAGTCATGTAGTTCTATAGTTCAACAAACTACCCGACTCGACTCAACCCGCAATCAACAAATGCAATTTTTTTTTTTTTTTTTTTTTTTTTTTTTTGACACGACTCTGACACGACTCAAAAGACACAAATACAGATTACACCCCCCCAAACTTAAATTGAACATTGTCCTCAATGGAGAGTGAGAAAACTTTCCGATAGCGGGCGCTAGGACTCCTCATCGGAGTCGTGTGGTGAAAAATGAGCAATAGGGCCGGTGGTGGTGGTATTGGGAGCGGAATTGCGGGTGTGTCCGGCTATATATCCGGGCAAGTATTCGGTTGTGCTCATTCTCATATTCTTCTCGTGCCGCTCTACGTGGGCGTTGCTCGCTTACAAAAGCCCTTCTCAATTCTCGTCTTCGCGAACTAGTGCGTCGACGACATTATGTGAGCGTCAGAACGAGAACGTCTTGCCGAATGGATGGAACGTCAATATTCGTGGTTGGGCATGAGTATCGGGCTCAATACCGCGAGCAAATTCGGGATGAAGAATATATCCTGCGCCGCCGGATTAGGCACACCGCCTACCCACTCGTCATAAGAAGCAATAGTAGCGAATCTATGGGTCCCTTTGGATTTTCCAATGGCTCGGAGTTATCCCATGTAACACCCTTCTTTTTACATAACCCACAAATTAAACTCGGTAAGATTAGTCCCCTGTTTTGGGTTGTAGCATTTTGTTATGAAGGGACGTTGCAATAATTACCGGGTCGGGTGTATGTCAAGAACTATGGCATATAGAAGATGAGCTCGTTCTTAGTTACATCACTAACATGCTTGGTTGGTATCAAGTTGTTGCATATGAAGTGGTACCAAGCTCGCCCATATCGACTAAGACTCGTTCTCGGAAAAGCAAATAGACACCTCCCACAACTTTTATATGACGTACCACGATTCCAGGCCGGCATAGGGTATTACAAATCTCCTCCATACTCGGTGGTTGCGAGATAAATTCAATGTACGGTGAGTGATCCACCTCCAGGGAGTCCATAATATTCTCTTATCGCTACTACATGAGTGTATACCTTGTCTACTCCACGTATGAAAACCTCGAGTTATAGCCATTTTTGGTCTTCGCATTCGCATAAAACTCTCGGACTATATTCGGTGCGAATGGTCCGGGTTGTGCACAAAGTTTTTTCCATTGCTTCGATGTATCATTTTGCAAGTTCACCATCATTCGGCCCCGGTTGTAACCCCGTTCGCGTTATGCTCTTCGAGCATAATGTGTCATAATATAGTTGTTGTCTTCCAAGTGAAGAAAACGAGCTTCAACATTTTCCTCGGACGTACTTGCCACTCTTTTGCCCTTGCTTGCATTCTTTGTTCTTGGCATTGTAATTGATCGGAAATCACCGAAAAATAACACAAGCAAAATACACATAGAACGCACAATACGAGTTAGGAGTTAGGAATTTGGCAACAACTCAAGAATTATGCATCCTTGTCATCAAGTTATGATCAAATAACCTTTAGTACACAATGATGACAAGAATCAAATGCCTAGGTGTAATATTTTTCATTGAGGCATTTTAACAAACACCTTGTAGGCATATATGCAAAGAAGAGATGAACACCCAATTTGAAATTCAATTCATGCCCAATTTTCAACACCAATCAATTCAAGCACAATATTATTCATATATCATCACAATTTATCAAGAATTTATCAAGAATTTCGAAATTATAATGATAATGAAAATTCCCACATTTTTAACCTAAGCTTGAAAATTTGAAGAAAATTGGTGTACAATTGAAGCTCACTTACCCAATTGATGAAGAAGATGAAGATGATGATTAAGTTGCTCAATTGCCCACTTGAATGGTGTATAAATGAAAACAAGGTGGGATTTTTGTATAAGGGATGAAGATAGGCGTGTGTGTGTGTTTGTAAAAAATGAGAGGTGACTGGCTGACCAACCCTTTAATTACCCAAAGAAATCATCGGCGTGCGGCCCAGTCCGGAGCTGCGGCGCCCGGCCACTTCATTCGCCAGCTAACCATCGGGCTGCATGGCTGCGATCTTGAAGGCCTGCCGGCGCCCGCACACCTCGTCTCATGTTGCTCACTTTGTCATGGCTGCGCTGGCTGAGGCCAGGCATTCTGGTTTTTTTTTTTTTTTTTTTTTTTTTTTTTTTTCAGTTTAATCAAAAATTCAAAATCACACACAAATTAATTTACACAAAAATCACACCAAAATTCAAATAAATACACACCAAATTAAAAGAAAATAAAATCACACAAAATTCGATCACACGAAAATTGCTTGGGTTGCCTCCCAAGAAGCGCTAAATTTATAGTCGTTAGCCGGACTCAACTATTCGGACTCAAGAAATTTCATCACCAAGTGGAAGATTTAAAACCTTCCTTACTTCGTTCCCAAAATAATGTTTCAATCTTTGTCCGTTTACTTGGAACGAATTCCCATCGTTCCTCTTAACTCGACGGCACCATATGGAAACACACGTTCAACCACAAACGGTCCGACCATCGTGATTTGAGTTTACCTGGAAAAAGTTTCAATCGAGAGTTGAACAATAACACTTGTTGGCGGGTAAGAATTCACGTCGCAAAATCATTTGATCATGCCATTTTTTCGTTTTTCCTTATACATTTTGGCATTTTCATATGATTCTTGACGAAATTCTTCCATTTCGTTTAATTGAAGTAATCGGTTTTCACCGGCCTCTTTCAAGTTAAAATTCAATTTCTTAATTGCCCAATAAGCTCGATGCTCAAGTTCAACCGCAAGCAAATGACACGCTTTACCAAACACCAATCGATACGGTGACATACCAATGGGTGTTTTATAAGCCGTGCGATAAGCCCACAAAGCATCATCGAGCTTTTGTGCCCAATCCTTTCGATTAAAACTCACCGTTTTTCAAGAATTTGTTTCACCTCACGATTTGAAATTTCGGCTTGACCATTAGATTGAGGATGGTAACCAAGCGCAATCTTATGACGCACACCAAATTTAGCAAGAAGGTTGTTAAACAATTTATTACAAAAATGCGTACCTTCATCACTTACAATAGCTCGATGAGTACCGAACCTAGTAAAAATATGCTTGTGCAAGAATTTGAGTACTACCTAAAGCATCATTCGTTGGTGTAGCAATCGCCTCAACCCACTTGGAGACATAATCAACCGCAAGCAAAATGTACAAATTTCCAAAGGACGCGGGAAATGGTCCCATAAAGTCAATACCCCATACATCAAACAATTCCACCTCCATTATGTTTGTCAAAGGAAGCTCATGACGCGTGAAATATTACCAACCCTTTGGCATCGATCACAAGTTTTCACAAAGGCATAACAATCCTTGAATAATGTTGGCCAATAAAAACCAGATTGTAGTACCTTTGCAGCGGTTCGGGTTGGCCCGAAATGTCCCCCATAAGATGATGAATGACAATGTTGAAGAATCTCTCCAATTTCTTCCTTAGGAACACAACGGCGAATGATAGAATCCGCGCATCTCTTGAACAATAACGGATCATCCCACAAATAAGACTTGACATCATGTAAGAATTTTTTCTTTTGGTGTGAAGTCAAGTCCGGTGGCAAAACTCCTCCCGCAAGGTAATTAACAAAATCTGCGTACCAAGGTAATGATAACTCGGCACGCATAATTTGTTCATCAGGAAATGATTCTTTTATTGGACTCTCAATCACCTCGTAAGGTTGCTCAAGCGGGATAGATGATCGGCAACCCCATTCTCGCTTCTTTTTTATCTCGAATCTCAATATCAAACTCTTGCAAGAGCAAAATCCATCGAATTAATCGAGGTTTTGCATCCTTTTTGGAGAAAAGGTATCGGATTGCCGCATGATCCGTGTAAACAATCACCTTTGTACCCACCAAGTAAGCTCGAATTTATCAAATGCAAAAACTACCGCCAACATCTCTTTTTCTCGTGGTGGTGTAGTTTTGTTGGGCGTTATCCATGGTCCCGCTTTGCGTAGTAAATAGCTTTAAAAATTCTATCTCGCTTTGACCAAGAACGGCACCCACTGCATAATCACTTGCATCGCACATGAGCTCAAATGGTTGAGTCCAATCCGCACTATCTATCATTATGAGCTGAAATGAGTGCCTTTTTTATCTGTTCAAATGCCCGCAAACACAACTCATCAAAGCAAAAGATAGCATCTTTTTCAAGGAGATTACAAAGTGGTTTAACAATTTTTGAAAAATCTTTTATGAATCTCCTATAAAATCCTCGCATGCCCTAAAAAGCTTCTTATGCCTTTCACATTTGAAGGTGGGGGTAGCTTTTCAATAGCCACAACTTTCGCCCGTCTACTTCCAAACCTGTACAAGAAATACGATGTCCAAGTACAATCCCTTCTTTGACCATAAAGTGACATTTTTCCCGATTAAGTACGAGATTAGTTTCTCACAACGTTGCAAAACCATAGATAAGTTATGCAAACAATGGTCAAAAAATGGTCAAAGAAGTAAAAAGCAGAAAAATCGTCCATAAAAATTTCCATGATTTCCTCAACCATACCATGAAAAATCGCCATCATACACTCACGAAAAGTAGCGGTGCATTACATAATCCAAATGGCATCTGCGAAATGCAAAAGTACCATATGGACATGTAAAAGTAGTTTTTCTTGATCTTGGGGGCAATAGCGATTTGATTGTATCCTGAATAGCCATCAAGAAAACAATAATATTCGTAACCCGCCAACCTGTCCAACATTTGATCAATAAAGGGGAGGGAAAATGATCCTTACGAGTAGCTTTATTCAATTTTCTATAGTCAATACATACTCGCCATCCTGTGTGTTCGTGTAGAAATTAATTCATTGTTATCATTTTTCACAACCTGTCATTCCTCCCTTTTAGGGACAACCTGTCTTAGGACTCACCCATGAACTATCCGAAATGGCATAAATTATACCGCCTTTAGCCACTTTAAAACCTCATTTCTCACGACTTCTTTCATTGCGGGATTAAGTCGTCTTTGGTGTTCAATAGATGGTTTATAAGATTCTTCCATTAAAATTTTGTGCATTACAATGGAAGGACTTATACCTTTCAAATCAGAAATATACCAACCTAAAGCCGACTTATGTTCACGAAGCACACGCAACAACTTATCCAATTCGGATGAAGATAATGAAGCGAGAAACAATTACCGGGTAAGTTTTATCTTTTCCCAAAAATGCATATTGAAGATGTTAGGAAGTTCCTTTAGTTCTAAAGTACCTTTCGGAATATTTTCAATATTGGCATTTTCTAATGCTTCCTTTTGTTTTTCTTTTACAATTTCCTTAGCCTCAAGGAAAGAATAAACTCAAGCAAATCAATATCATCACTATCTTCCTCATCACATTTCATTATTGAATTAATCAAACAATGTTCTAACGGATCTTTTAAATCTTGTTTTATAACTTCCGTTTGATCACATTGTTCGATTTTATCAATAAAATGACATGTGTGAGGTTCTCTTGAAATTTCATTGCTTTATAAATGTTAAATAGTACCTCATCATCATTTACCCGTAATGTTAACTCTCCTCGTTGCACGTCAATTAAAGCTCGTCCCGTTGCTAGAAAAGGTCTCCCAAGAATCAATGGCATTTCATGATCTTCCTCCATATCCAACACCACAAAGTCCGGAAATATGAATTTATCTACTTTGATCAACACATCTTCAATCACTCCTCTTGGGTAGGTGAGTGATCTATCGGCTAATTGCAATGTGATGGTGGATGGCGTTATTTCTCCAAGGCCAAGTTTCGAAAAAGACAACGGCATAAGATTAATGCTAGCACCTAAATCACAAAGAGCTTTATTAAAATAAGAATCACCAATAGTGCGAGGATAGTGAAACTCCCGGATCTCTTAATTTTTGTGGTAGCTTTCTTTGCAAAATGGCGCTACATTCTTCCGTGAGATTGACCGTCTCATATGCTTCCAACCTTCTCTTTCTCGACATCACATCCTTCATGAATTTTGCATAATTTGGCATTTGCTCGAGTGCATCGGCAAAAGGGATGTTGATGTGAATTTTCTTGAATATTTCCAAAAACTTGGAAAATTGAGCGTCCAACTTTTTTCTTCAAATCTCGTGGAAAAGGAAGAGCATTTGGTAACACATTATCGAATTGGAAATTGGTTTTACCTCAATTTTTGCCTTTTCTCGATTGCTTATCAATGCCTTCTTCATTTTGGAGTGTTTCTGAGCTTGCTTCTGGTTCTTTGGTGGCATGAGCAGGCATCTTTGGTTCATCATATTCCGTCCCACTTCTCAACTTAATGGCCTTGCAATGTTCCCGTGGGTTCACCTCGGTGTTACTTGGAAACGTATCAACTTTCTGTTGTGAATTAATAGCGTGGCCAATTGACCTACATGTGTCCCCAAAGATTTGAGATGACTTTCAATTGTTGTAACCCTTGAACCCAAATTTTCTATGTTAGAATCGGCCTTGTTCATCCTTGCTCTTGATTCTACAAGGAATGAACTAAGTAATTCCTCCAAAGATGGCTTTTGTTCTCCCACGTGTGTACTGCATTTGCTTGATTCCGATATCCCGGAGGTGGTTGCAACACATTTTCGTATTGCTATACGAGAAGTTTTCATGATTGCGAAGTCCCGGGATGATAATGTGTTGGCAATTGATTCCCTCTATTGTTGAAACCCCGATTATTCACATAATTCGCTTGTTCCGTATCGGTCACAATTTCTTGACTTATCTCCATGACGGCCTCTGATTGTTGTTTTCCACCCGGACTTAGTGTAGCAATTTGCTTTGACAAGGCGGAAATTTGAGAAGCCAATGCGGCCATAGTATCAAGTTCAAGAACACCGCAACTTTTCTTGGCGTAGATCTTTCACGATGCCATTGATAACTATTTGCAGCCATTTCTTCGAGTAAAAGCATGGCTTCACTTGGAGTTTTAGCCATCAATGTACCTCCCATTGCCGCATCTATAATAGTTCTTGAATGCCCATTCATACCATTGTAGAAATATTGAACCTTTTGCCAATCTGCACCCGTGTTGTGGACACCTCCTCAATAATTCTTTGAATCGCTCCCAAGCTTCGTAGAGTGGCTCAAAGTCGAGTTGATGAAATTGAGCAATCTCACTTTTTAGTTGAAGTGTCTTACTAGGTGGAAAGAATTTTGCCATGAATTTTTCAAAGTGAGATCATTCCAACTAGTGATACTTCCGGTGGAAAGGTTTGAAGCCACTGTCAGCCTTTATCACGAAGTGAAAACGGAAATAACCTCAACCGAATAGCTTCATCGGAACCCCATTCATTTTGATAGTGTCACATATCTCAAGAAAAATAGCCAAATGAGCGTTCGGGTCATCTACGGCACTTCCCAAACTGATTTTGTTGTACCATGTTTATTAAGGCGGCTTAATTCAAAATTATTCGCATTGATAGGTTGGCGAACAATGCCGAATAATTTTGATTCGTGGTTGGTCGAAAATAGTCCCGAATGGCCCTTTCCGGTGGTGCAACAATAGGTATGCGGTCTTCATCATCACCGAAGTCCGCCATTTTTGTGAATTCGATTCTTCGTGCGGCTCTAATCTTTCAAGCGTTCTTTCAATTTCTGGATCAAATAAGATTAAATTAGCACTTTTATTTTTTCGCATCAACAAGAAAACACAAAAATGACAATGACCCTATTGTAACAAGAGAAACCAATCTAAATTAAAGTAAAACTACTAAGTAATAATATTAGCGCAAATAAGATGAATTATTCCCCGGTCTATATGCTCGAGTTTGAGTCACTCTATCCATATTTTCCTACCCCAACCAAAGAGCCTTCATTACAACCAAAGGAAAAAGTCCTTTTTGATTCACAATTTTGCATACATCCTAGTGGCGGAGATATGAGACGATTTGCAAGCCTATGGTAATTCTGCAATATTGAATTGAATTGAGCGTAAACACGTCCTATATTCATTCGAGATGAGAGTATATAGTTGATCTTTGTGAGGTGTAATTCTTAGCATTTACCATGGTTTCTTTAATATGTGCTCTATGTTAGATGTTTGAGGATTGGTTAATTCGTTGCTTGATACCTACAATGAACAATACAAAATTTTATGGAGTTGTTGTGCGTTCAACTTTTCATTACTCCCAGTCATGTTTTGTCTTGTTTTTAAAAGTGTTGACCGGGACGGCCAACAGTTTAAGTTTGGGGGTATTTGTTCACTTGGTTTTATACCATTAATTTGGGCTTCCAAGACTTGAGTTTTGTGTTGTTTTTGAGTATTTTGAGTCATTTGAGTAGCCAAGCCATGTTGAGAGCCAATTATATTGAGTTTATAGTCATAGTAATGAATCGTGTATCAAAAGAAGTACAAACGAGCAAACAAAGAGAGATTGATTTGAAGAAACGCCCAAACGCTGTCCCGAAATTTCCATCATCGGCGAGTGTTTCAGTATTTTGGCCATAACTCTCTCTACAAAATTGATATTGAGATGATTCAAGTGGCTATGGAAATCTAAGAGATAGGGCTACAACTTTGAAGAAGGGCTCAAAAGCAAATTCCAACATTTGGTGGGTGAAAAACTCGGCGAGCTGCAGCGCTCAAGACAAAAATTCACTCCAAAATTCACGTCCCCGGGCGCCAGCCGCTCGGACGGAAATTCCTAAGTTCTTCCACCTATTTCTTGAACTTTTGAGGGGCTATAAATACATACATGGGAGGCTTGATCTAGGGTATGAAGGAAAGGCTGAGAATACACCCAAGAACACAAGAAATACATCAACTTCATCAAGGAAGAACCAAGGGAAGAATCGGGTCAAATCGGAGCTTGAGGATTGAAACCAAGTGAACACCCAAATTGCCAATTTGTACAAAATCAGTATGCACTTTCTTGGTGCCTTTATCAAATTAATGACAAAAAGGGAATTAATAAAGGGTAAAAAAGTTTAAATGAAAACAAGGGATAATTACAAAAGACCCCCTAAGGTTTGGCCTAATTAATTACAGAAAATCTTATACATGTTTTAAAATTATGAAATGTTTGGTTCTGTCTTAAATTTAAGGGGGTAATTACTGTATTTTAGAAGTATCAGGGATTTTTGAAATATTTTTGCTTATAATTTATGAAGGAGGAAAATATAAGACAAATCAAGAGATTTTTGTAATTTTCGAAAATATAATTTATAATTAGTCCGAATCTCAGGGGTTTTTCTTAATTATCCCTAAAAACAATTATAACACGAAACATGTTAATGGAGTAAATCATGTTTCTTTCAATTTCCATGGACCATAATATGTTGACAAATATGTGAATATTGTTGAACACAAACTTTTTCAAGTCTGAAGATTTTGTTATGCTTTATGATATTTACAGGTCACATATATAAGAATTAATTTCTATCTTTTCTTTATGAAAGTAGTTTCCAATTGAAAATAGATCAAACTTGTCATATACCATTGTGTTTATATTCGACAGAAAACTTTTAACACATTTGGAATCTATATTCAGACAACAATAGAGATATAAATTTGATGTCTTTTATTTTAGAAGTGTAATATTTAATTAGTAACCCCGCTTATTTTTTCTAATTTTAATCAAAGTAAGATAAGATGATGCAATGATACTCGACAAATTGTAGCTACCAACAATTGTATGTAAAACAAATTGTATAAATTTAATCTAATCAAAAAGAAAAATAGATAACCAACTAATCTAAGAATTCTAGCTCTAATATTATTCATAATGGAATATATATCTAATATTTAAATTATTTCAACATCCATCCTCATCTAAAACTTCCATGCAAAGTCCTTTGTCTAACTATAATCTTATATTAAATATTACTTGGAGAAAAGGGAAAGCATATCAATCCACGAATGAGCTTCGATGACTTTGAGTTTGAAAGTTCTAGATATTTAAAATTAAAGTGATAATAATAATAATAATAATAATAATAATAATAATAATAATAATATCAATAATAATAATAATCATAATCATAATAATAATAATAATAAACATAAAATCAAAATATGGATCAACTCGTTTTCAAATTATGGATATAAAACCGGCAGGGCTCCTTTATGGGATGAGATCTCCTATTTCACTTTTTATATTCTACTCATATTTTAATATTGCATCAGATAAAAGATATGTGTACAAGATAATATCACAACTGTACATATATCTTACATCCAACATGTCGTGTAGGGACAGTAGAATAGGGACTTGAGTAGATCATATTGCACAAAGAGACATCATTCGATTAGCAGATTGATGGGAAAACAAAAAAAAAGTTTCACGTGGGTGTGAAAGTTTTTCTCTCTAGGTGAGAGGTGCTTAGTTCCCCTTGTGGTGGAGGCAAATTCAAATTTCAAAAATTCAAATAAGTTTCCTTGGTTTTTTCAAAAACTGTTCTTGGTGATTCAATCGGTAGGTGTGTGTATTTGTTTACTGTTTCTCTTCTGCATTTAATCTTTGTTTGTTGTCGTGCCTGTCCAGGATTGGGGCCATTAATGGGGTCGATTTATTAGCTTTTCTTATTGCCTAACCTTTTTTCCTTTTTTCTTGTCGTTTTCTTCTCTGTTGTCCTTTTTTCTATCTCTTTTCTCCTGTTGGTCCTCTTGGGCGGTATCTTTTTCTTCGTGTCAGTAAAGAGGATTCTTTAAGATGATTCTTTCAAACGGTGATTGTGGGGGGCCGAGTATGGCGTTGGGTATTGCGAAAGATTTGAAAAATTTATTTTGTCCCGGAGGAAAAATCGGAATAGCTATCGAGGATGGGGATATAAGTAATAGTGTGGATGAGTGCAATAAAAGCTTACTGGGTCGCATTTATGGTATGAAGAAAGTCAACTTTTTGGGGCTAAAAAACACATTGAACTCCATCTGGCAGACTAGAGAAACATTTAAAATTCGTGAGATAGGGTCGAATGCATACCAGTTCGTGTTTAAGTGCAAAAAAGATAGAGACAAAGTCCTTAAAGGCAAGCCTTGGTCCTATGATAATCAATATTTGCTACTTAAAGAATGGGATGAGAATAGCCAAGCCCAGGTTGAGAAGTTTAATACGGTGGAAATTTGGACCCAGATCTGGAATCTCCCGCTGCATTGGGTGTCGTTCGAAACGGGCTTCAAAATTGGCAAAATTTTTAATAAAGTTTTTGATGTTCATATTCCAGAAGTTGCCAGTGTGAATGGAAGGTTTGTGAAGGTGCTTGTTGAAATCGATTTGGATAAACCCCTGATTCGTGGATCTTTCATTAATCTGGGAGAGACAAAGATATGGGTTGACTTCAAATATGAAAATATTCTCGGATTCTGTTTCTATTGCGGAAAAGTGGGGCATCATGAACGATTGTGTGAGAGACGTAAGGAAGATTTCATTAAAGAAGATGTTAAGAATGGGCAATTTGGGGATTGGATGCGTGCATCAGAATGATGGAGTATTAATAGAAGTGGAAAGGAGTATAATATAGTTGAAAAGGAGAAAGACCAGATTCAGAAAAGTGCAAGAGATAAGGAAAATGGGACTAGCATTAAGGATAGAAGGGAGGAAAGGAGTGTGGAGGGTAAGAATACTGAACTTGAGAGTATAAATGGGAGTATTAAAAAGCAGAATGAAGAAATGAATCAGCAAATTGAGTGTTTAAAGGTAAACGTGGAAGAGATGGAGGGGAAGATAGTGAATAAACAGGATAAAAGGGGAGTGAACTATCAGGGAGAAGAACATTTGCAAATCCCTCAGCCTATGTGTTTTGAATTTACCGGGGGGAATAGTTTTGGGGTTCTCAATGAAAAAAGTCAGGCTGGTGTTAATATACATAAGCAGGGTGATGGTAGCAGAACGCCCCTAAAAGATATTACAGAATTGAACAACATCAGCAATGTTGGATTGGGAAGAAGAGGTAGGGGTGGTAAAGGGGGTAGGAGTGTGATTAAGAATTCGAGTCAGTGTTTGTTGTTAGACTCTGGGTGTAAAAATGAGAATAATAAAAGAACATTGAATTTGCAGGAGGAAGAGGGGGAAGAAAACAATAAATTGCATAAGAAATGTAAAGTGGAGTTGGAAGGATTCTGGAATTCGGAGGTAGCGGGTGCCAACCTTGAATGGCCCCTCGGTGATCAATGAGAGTGTGCTTGTGGAATTGTAGAGGGTTGGGAGGGCCCTTTACAATATCCCAGTTAAAGGAAGCTTTAAAGCTCCACCTCCCTGACATTGTGTTTTTGTCAGAAACTAAAAAAAAAAAGGCATTCGTGGGAACTGTTTGTAAAAAGCTTAAGCTGGAAGATAGATGGCGATGTGTGGAACCAAGTGGAAAAAGTGGTGGACTGCTAATTTTTTGGTCAATTAATATTGTGGTGTGTGAGATTATTTGCCACAAGTTCTGTGTCGAGGTTTGCTATGAGATTAAGGGATCGCGGGAAAAATCTTTGGCCACGTTTGTGTATGCTAGCACGGATGAGGGGAAAGAAATCAGAAAGTGGGAGTTTATTATTCAGAGCTTTAAGTGGGGGATCTTTGGTGGATTGGAGGGGATTTCAATGATATCACTTCAAATATGGACAAGAATGGAGGGAGAATAAGACCTGATTCCAGCTTTAAGAAATTCAAAACCTTTATTCTGGAGATGGGGATGGCTGAAATTTCTTTTAAAGGGCATCCATACACCTGGTCCAACCTTAGGAAAGGAGTTGATTTTGTATAGGAAAGATTAGACAGAGTGTTTGCGGCACCTGAATGGATGAGAAGATTCCCAAGGGCTGAGGTAGTTCATTCTTCTATGCATTCTTCTGATCACCTTTTGATTACTCTCCAAGATGATTGTAACAGCAAAGTGGGTGGCAAAAGGTTCTATTTCGATTCTAGATGGGTGAATAAAGAGGGCGCTAAATGAGACGGTTGAGAAAGCATGGAATCTTCCTGTTATGGGAACGCTGTTAATTAAGATCCAACGGAAAATTGTAAATTGTAGGATTGCCTTGCTCCAGTGGAGTTCGAATAATAAAAGCAATTCGTGCATCAGGATCGAGCAATGTAAGAAGAAGATGAATGAGTTGAGTCCGAGGTGGGAATAGGATAGGCGGATCGGGCAGAGACAAAAATAGCCTTAAGAATGCTTACCAAGAAGAGGAATTTTTTGGAAGCAAAAAGCGAGAGTTAATTGGCTTCAGGAAGGGGATAAAAACACCAAATATTTTCATGCTTGTACATCTCAAAGAAGAAAGCTCAACAGTATTGACAGACTTGTTAATGAGGAGGGGGCCGTGTGTGATTCCAAGGAGGACATTGATAAGGAGATATCTGGGTTCTATTCAAAACTTTTCAAGCCAGTTAACCCAGCTCAGCCCGACTATATTATTGATGGTATCCAACGCACAATCACTGCTGATATGAATCACATACTTACCAGACCAGTGGAAGAAAATGAGATTCATAAAGCTCTCTAGGACCAACATCCTCTTAAAGCCCCCGGGCTTGATGGTATGTCCCCTCTGTTTTTTCAATCTTTTTGGAATACTATTAAGTATGATTTTATTGTTGCTGTTAAAGATTTCTTTACTCATGCTAAACTCCCTAAAACCACCTGCCATACCCTTGTCACCCTAATACCCAAAATCAAAAACCCCTCTTCTATGGCCCATTATAGGCCTATTAGCTTGTGTTCGGTCACTTATAAAGTCATTTCGAAAATTATCTCTAATAGGCTTAAACCGACTCTTGATATATGTATTAGAAAGAATCAATCTGCTTTTATCCCTGGGAGACAAATTATTGATAACGTGGTGGTGGCTAATGAATGCGTTCATTTCCTTAACAGTCTCAGGAAGGGAAAGAACTCATTTATGGCCCTTAAACTGGATATGGCAAAGGCATATGATAGAGTTGAATGGTCGTTTCTTGTAGCAGTGCTGATTAAAATGGGTTTTTCAGAGATTTTTGTTTCTTGGATAAAAGCGTGTGTGAGTTCGGCTGTTTTTTCTTTCAATGTAAATGGGCAGCCTTCGGGTTTTGTCGTGCCTTCTCGGGGTATTAGGCAAGGGGATCCTTTATCCCCTTACCTTTTTATTCTTATGTCTGAAGCCCTTTCTCAATTGATTAATGAAGCAGGTAGGATCAGAGCTTTCCAAGGCATAAAAATAAGTCGTCATTCACCTATTATCTCCCACTTATTATTTGCCGACGACTCTATTATTTTTTGTAAAGCTGACCTTAGACATGCCCTCTTGATTAATGAGATTTTACAGAAATATTGTGGGGTATTTGGTCAAATGGTTAATCTTGAAAAATCTTATGTTTTATTTAGCAAAAACACTCCAGTTTTGGTTCGAAATGAAATTTGTCAAACTCTACAAGGGGTTACTGAGCACATTAATTCTAAATATTTGGGGTTGCCTTTGGGGATTGGGAGGTCAAAAAGGATACGTTTAAATATGTTCTTGTCTGATACCCAAAAGAGGATTTTAAATTGGAAAAATGTCTTTCTTAGCTCTGTGGGAAAGAAGTCCTTTGAAGCGGTTATTGGTGCCCTCCCTACGACGTTATGTCTTGCTTTAGAATTCCTGTAGGTATCTGTCAAGATATTTGCAGGATGACATCTAAGTTTTGGTGGGGGGGAGAGGTGGAGGGGAAGAATAAAATCCATTGGGTTGGGTGGAGTAAGGTGACAGTTAGTAAAGAGAGAGGGGGTCTTGGTTTTCAAGATATTCAAACTTTTAATGAGGCCCTTCTAACTAAGCAACTTTGGAGGATGATTTCTCAACCAAACCTCCTAATGAGCAAAGTTATGAAGGGAAAGTATTTTTTTAACAAAAATTTGATGGATGTTTCCCCGAAAAACTCTGATTCATGGCTTTGGAAGTGTTGGATTTCGGCTAAAAAATCTCTTAAATTGGGTACTAGATATCAAGTAGGAGATGGTAAGTCTATTCAAATTTGGAATTCTCCTTGGCTACCCAAAGTTCCAGATTTTAAACCTAATCCAGGGGGTGGTGTGACTAGTGAGTTAGTTTGTGTTCGAGAGCTTATGACCAATGATGGGAAGATGTGGAATAATGAGCTGATTGCTAATACCTTTTGTGTGGAGGATGCTGAAATCATCATGAAAATCCCTATCAGTCAATGTGGCATCAAAGATAGATTGGTTTGGCATTTTGACCCTAAAGGTAATTTTTTAGTTAAATTTGTGTATAATGCGCAAAAGCGGCAAAGTTAATTGGGAGGAAAAGGATAAGCCAGGAGCGGCGATTCTAAAGTTTTATTGGCCGCTATGTGGAATACAACTTGGAAACTCCCTATCAAATCAAAGATCAAGCACTTTATTTGGAGGTGTTGGAATCAAATTTTGCCTACTTGTGATCAACTTATCAAAAAAGGGATTAAATTAGATTCGACTTGCAGCTTGTGTGGGGAGGGCCAAGAAACCGTGAGCCATTTACTGTTTTCATGTATTATGGCGAAATTGGTTTGGAAATGTGCTCCAATCTGTTGGGATGGGATCTTGCTTCATAATGAATCTTTTTCTGAGTGGTGGTCTCAGTTGTGTAACATGAAGAATGCTTGGTTTGCTGAAGAAAGAATCCAGCTTTCGACTTATATTCTGTGGTGGATTTGGAAAGCTCGGAATCTTTGGGTGTTTCAAAAAGTGAAGAAAAGTGCGAAAGAGATTGTGGATGGTGCGTTTGAGGAATGGCAAGAATTTAAAGCTCAGACTGTATCTTTTAAGGTTACTCCACCGTCGACTCCTTCTCCGAGTGGTGGCGTTGGGGAGGTTGTTGTCATTAACCAGGTAGTAGGACTTTTTTTGTTGAAAGTCAGTGTTGTGGTGGGTAAGACAGGGGGTTGTGGGCTGGGTGGGATTTTTGTGAATGATAAAAATGCGTTGGTTATGGCTTGGTGTTCCTTTAGGGACTCGGCTTCGAGTTCAGTGGAGGCGGCATTATTGACTATTCGATTGGGCCTGCTCAAAGCTTTTCAGCAGGGTTGGAAGAAAATTTCGATACAAATAGATGTTAAGGAGATCTCTCATAAACTTGATCGAGGAGCAGCTTTTGATTCTTCAATTATGATGATTGCCGAAGACATCTATTTGTTCAAAAATTTATTCGATGTTTGTGATTTTTGTTCCGTGAACAAGGATTGTAATGTCTCTTGTGTTAGACTAGCTTCTTTTGCTATTGAGGAAGAGAACTCGTTCGAGTGGCTCTCTCCGTGTCCTTCTTGGATCTAAATTTGGATCCCGTTGTGTAGTCGTCAGTTGACGTCAGGATGTTTTATTTGTATTCCTTGTATTCAATCTTTGAGATATATATATACCCATCGTTTCGTAAAAAAAAAAAAAAAAATTAGCAGATTGATGGAAGTTGTCGTTTCATATGAAGCACAAAACTTTCTTTGATTCAACGCTTGGACACGTGTGCCACACACATATACATGACCACAAGTTTTAATGTCCTTTTAATTGTGATAGGGATTTTGATTAACCAATATAATTATTAATTATTTGGTTGGTATGTGGCCGGGCGGGCCAAAACCCGTCACTTGGCGGGGCGGGGCGGGCTGGCCCGCCAAGGTGGTGGGCCGGGAAAATCTCAGTCCAACCCAACCCGCTTTGGGTTGCGGGTTGGGTGGGTTGGCCCGCCAAAAATTAAAAAAAAATAAAAAATATATTTTTTATTCATATTATTAATTTTAATGAATTAAATATACTAATGGATAGCAAGTACATATTTTATAAAAATATTATATATACTTTTATAAGAGATAAAAATATAAAAATATCAATTATACTAATTTTTTTGTCTATTTTATCTAATTTTTCTTTTTGTTTCTTTTTTTTTAAAATTTCTGGTGGGCTAGCCCGCCGACCCAACCCGCCAAGCCCCATGGGCGGCTGCGGGCTAGCCCATTTAGTCCGGCCCCTTGGCGGGCTATTAAATACTTAACCCACCTCCCTACCTTAGGTGGGGTGGGATGGCCCGA
The DNA here is from genome assembly GCA_016081115.2 of Rehmannia glutinosa. Classification (NCBI taxonomy): domain Eukaryota; kingdom Viridiplantae; phylum Streptophyta; class Magnoliopsida; order Lamiales; family Orobanchaceae; genus Rehmannia; species Rehmannia glutinosa. The sequence continues at coordinate 257,927 of JABTTQ020001876.1, forward strand.
CGGGCCTGATCCGTTTTGACAGTTCTATTAATGGTATGCTTATGATCCATGTATTTGTTTTGATAGCCCGAGGGCCGTATCCATCATGATAAATTTCAAACGCTAAAGTTGGTTGCATACAGTATCCGTTTTGGGCCTCAGCCCATTTCTTTTATCTTAATGATATTATTCTTGGGCTCATTTATCTACGGAAAATAGGCTTCTTGTAGATATATCATATGGAGTATGAAATTTGAATTTTTATTACCTAGGGGCTAGGAATACATGGGGAAAATCATAAACATGGCTATCATGTATTAAAACTTTTGGGGAAATATAAGGTTTATCAGTTTTTCATGCATAAGTAAAAACATTTATTTTCACTTTTTTACCTTTCAATTTTACCAAGCTCTCAATTTGATTACATTTTAAAATTCATATATGAATGGGCGGGCTTACTCGAAATGGGCGTCTGCTCATATTATTTGCTTTTTGACTGGCCCAAGAAAATCTATTTTCTTGAAATATTATTATTATTTCTTGAAAACTGAAATATTATGTTTTAGAAGTGTAATATATAGGACGTAAATGAGTCGAGCCGAGCCGAACATAGTATTGTTGAAGCTTGTTTGAATTTAATCGAGCTTCAAAAATTACATTTGAGCTTGGTTTGATTATTAATATTTAACCGAATCGAGTTCGAACGAGTTTTAGTCGAGTCGAACATGAATTGAGCTCGAGTAACTTGATATTTTTACACATTTTTTTTTTTACTAGTCGAGTCGACTCGAGTCGAGTTTTACATCTTATCGAACAGAAAAGTGTGTTTGAGCTTAGTTTGTTATATTAATGAACCAAGCTCAAATGAGCTTTTAACGATCGATCTCGAATTTAATATCGAGTAACTTAGTTCGTTTTTCACCCCTAGTAATCTCAAATTCAGACTTGTTATTTCGTATCAAAACACCAATTATATTAAATTAGGTCAAACTATAGACATTATTTTATTTCTCAAACATACAAATTCCTTTTTCCCTGAAACGATAGTTTATATATTATAAATCAAGAAAAAACATAGAAAGAGGCTAATAGCCAGATCCATCGGATTACAATGAACCATTCGAATGGAAAGCAATTTTCCAGATTCAAGATGAATGACTGAAAATTGGGAGACAAATTCACAATTTTTTGGAAATCCCGGGTCGACCCGATCAACGTCGAAGCTCCATGACTTTCTTCCAAGATGGACGGCTAGAAATATCCATCCACCAAGCGTACACATATTTCCTCCGTTTGATCAAATCCTCCATTTCCCCTTCTTCCATCAGAAACCTTGTGTTGGACAAGTGGCTCAGATCAGCTATGGTGAACCCTTCCCCAGCCAAATACTTGCTCTTAGACAGCCTTTCCTCGTACACGTCGAGCACTTTCTCCAATTTGCCCTTGCAATCCCGGACTAATTCCATGTCGCCCACTAGGCCCTTCCGGGGCAAAATCAATAGTTGGAGGACCATATTGTAAATTAATGGATTGTAATTGTTGACTTCTACTTCCAGCCATTGATCCACTAAGGCTTTTTCTTCCAATGTGTTTCCCAAAAGGTTTGTTCCCCCATCACTTGCAGATTTTGCTGCGTAGTACCTGATTATTGCCCTGGATTCTGCCATTCAATAAAATAAATGGAAAAAAAATATTAAGGAATTAATTATTTATGAAGTTTTTTAAAAATAGGAACATTATAGAATGATACATAAAATTATAATTAGTCATTACCAAATAGCCTGAAATCACCATCCTCTATTGCAGGAACTTGTCCAAAGGGCTGCATATTATATGGAATTAGTAAATTAATTATAAAATTACAAGATATAAAACATATGAATGTTGTTAAAACATATAACACCTATATAATTAAAATTTTGCATAATGTTTTACATACAACAAACTTCTATTTTGATCCACATATTCACAAAAAAGGACGGTTAAACGAAAAGTTGTTGTGACTCAGTGACTGCCTACGAAAATTCCTCATTTTTGTTCCGCTAAATGAAATTTTAACCAAAAAAATATGAGTGTCTACCAAAATTTCGAAAAAATACACTACTCAAGTCACCGCTCTCATTTTTTCTTACACCAATCACATATGCATACTTTCCAAAAAAATCAAATTATTATTATACATTTTTTCATAAATGTTCTATCCAACCACTCATATATTTTTAATTATCAATTGTATCCTATCATTATTTTATTATTTCTATATCGCATCATCTTTCATTATTATATTTTCATTTTATATCAATTCACATTTCAAAAAAAGGTTTTTATTCTCCGTAACAGATTATTCACACTATTCTTTAGAAGAAAAAAATTCCAAAATAAAAGTACATCCAATCGCAACCTACAGTGGTAGAAAACACTTGGATCATAATGTACGTTTCCTAACATTGATATTATAATTACATAAACCGATATAGGTTTTTAAAATTATAAATAATGTGGAGTGCTAATTTTAAAATAGCATAAATTAACCAAAAAATAAAATCAAACCTGTCTTAGTAGGAAGTCTGGTTTTTTCTGTTCTCCTAATTCAAGGTCCATAGGTATGAGCTCAAATTCCATACCCAACTCCACAAGACAAACTAAAACCCTTTGTGGGCAGGATGCATAAGCTGCACCATACACTTTAACCACCATTTTTCCCCAATACCTTAGCTTATAAACTTGGGAATATTTATATACAACTTTTTCATAAACTTGATATATGTTGGTAGGTAGCATGGATGGACTAGTGGTACTCCCTTGTTTGTTGTAGGGTTGTGTCCTTAATTGATAAGAAAGTTAGATGGTAGCATTAAATTTGATTTATTTTGAAAAAAAGGCGAATTTTTTATTTGCTAAAACATAAACTTGTAATTTTTACATAAATATGTTTTGAAGTATTCACAAATTAATAAAGATGATTTTCTTTTCTTTTTTTCTTGACTAGGGGCAATAATCTTGAACCATAAATTAGTATCGGATTGGAGGTATTGCAGATGTTATTCCTGAAGGAATACACTTGGTGTAGTATCTATCATAGATTTGCATACAATACATGTCAGACTGTGTGATTGAGTGTGAAATTTTATATATCTATAATAAATCTACGATAATTATGCATTTGGAGTACTCCTCCAGATTATGAATCAGAATAAACCTCGTATACCTGCAAGGGTAGCCAAGTTGGTGGAGTAGGTGAGCGCGGGACTGAAATGTCACGAGTTCGATTCCCCCTACTAACACTTTCTTGGTTGAGCCTCACAGGGCTTGCCTAGTGTGGTTTACCAGTTGGCGTAGTTTGCGGGCTAAGACGTGCCCGAGGGGTTTATCCACGCGCATTTTCGAAGAAAGTAGCGGTGCGGTTCATCAAAAAAAAAAAAAAAAGAATAAACCTCGTATTGGTTGATGATAAAAACAAACCTTTAATAATCCCTAAATTAGGTGAATTCGTTAATAGTATAACATAATTTTGTGGAATAATTGTTAATTCATAAAGTAGGTGAATGAGAAATTGAGAATAATTGTGGATGGTGTGATTAACCTTGATTTTTAAACACTGTTTTTTAAGAGCAAAGTTATGAAAATCTATCAAACTTATTTTTCAGTTCTTATCTAATTATTGTGTGTTATTTTTTAAAAGGTATATATATTTTTTTTTTGAGGAAATAAAAGGTATATATTTGAATGTTATAGTGTTGTATCTTTTTCATCCACTTATCTTTCACATTTTATTCCTGGTGGTTGTCACGTGATAACATCTCTTTGTGCATACCATACCTAACTTTTGGGAAAACTTATAGTCAATACTCAATAGAAAGTCAAAATTGTGATGAGGACTTAGGGATGGCAAAATCCCCGCGGGGAACCATCCTCACAGACCGAATAAATTGATTTTAATCCCCACGTTAATTCGGGGATGGGAGCGAGGATGGAGATTAAGAACTTTTTCGAAATAGGGATGGGACGGGGATGGTATTTATATCCCCCGTCCCCGTCCCCGCCCCCGATTAGATAAAACGGGGATTCCCCGTCCCCGTCCCCGTTCACCGATATATATATATATATATATATTTATATATATGCATATATATTATTAATATTAATTATGTTTATATTTTTTATTTTATTAAATTATAAAATTAAACCCTAAAAATTATGTGTTTTATACTATAATTATTTTTAATTTTTAAAATTACAAAATTTTGTATTTCGAAAATTGTTATATTAACTCAATTTATTAAAGTATTTTATATTGTGGAGTTATTATAAGATTAGCTAGTGATTCATGATATTTTATCTATTTTAATTATTAACCATTTTAAGTAACAAAAAATATTTTTTTATTAAAAAATACAAAACGGGGACCCCGAATCCCCGCAGGGACCCCGTTCCGCGAACGGGGAATCCCCATCCCCGTACCAGATGCTCAAAATGGGGAATGGTACGGGGATGGTATTTGAAATGGGATTTGGGGATGGGGCTGGTATGTCACATACCAGCCCCGTCCCCGCCCATTACCATCCCTATGAGGACTTGAAAATTATAATTAAGTAGAGTTTATGTTAATGATCCATCTTATTTATCTTTATTATATACTATACAATATTGCCATGGAAATTTTAAGCCTATTGGTTGGAACCAGTAAAAAAAAAGAAAAAGAAAGAAAGAAAGAATGAAATCAACTATATATCTTGTGGAAAGTAGAAGGAAAGAAAGAAAACAACTATCCAAACAATATAAAGAGAAAAGTTATTTAGGAATCGGATTTTTTTTTTTTTTTGATAATCCAGATATCCAGATTTTTACACCTGACTAATCCCCCCGCTTAGTATCGTGAGGCCCTTGACCCAACAGGATGTAAATCGAGGGATGTGCCCAAGTGGCAGGTTTCTAAGGGAGAGAGCCAACATGATTCGCCTCCCAGAACAGACCCCACAATATTTCAGTGAAAATCTGCTCTACACGGGATTCGAACCTGCGTCGCCGGAGGAATTCACCCCACATCACCTTAGCCCTTACCACTTGGCTATGCCCCTGGGGGCAGGAATCGGATATTAATTGAGGGTTAAGACTCTCAAGCCCAGAATAAATGTCTCATTTTCGATTTTTATTATTCTTGCTCTCAGGATATGTACTTAAAAAATTTATTTATTTTTAGAAGTAGAGATTCTTGTTAAGACATTTTAGTTGGAGCCATTAAATGAAAATTTAGTATGAGGTCGTTTAAGTGTTTATTTTAAGGTGTCTATTACTATTAGTTCTTTGTGTAGAATCGAATTAAACCTAAGCATAAACTTTTGGTTTTTTTTTCTTAATGATTCAATGCTCATATATTCTATAATTAATAAAACCTTACGCATCCAAATTCGTGGGCTAGTCGATGCTACCCACTTGGGTAACATAGTCGACATTTCCCAAATTCATTGCATTGCAAAAGTTGTTCAAAGCAAAATCAATGCATCTACATTACCACTACCTAAATTTTTGGCTTTTATGCAAAGTTGACTATAAGTTATAACTACCTTTCCTTACCAGAACTGGGTCACTTTCATCAAGAAATTAGATAATAAGTTTCTTCTAAAATGGCATTGGAACAAATTCGCAAAGAATTTAGATGGTGTTTGGTTGAGCTTATAAATAATATTTATAAAATATTTGAGAGTTCATAAGCTCCCCGAAAGTGTTCGTTAACGTTTTTAAAAAAAATAATAATTATAAGATCTTAGGAGATTAAAGTTGTAAATATCCTTTGATTTTGACTATTTTAATACATTTTACTTTCACTAAAAAATTACTCAGTTTTCTTTCATAATTACAAATATCATTTTGGTATGTGTTTTCATTTTATAAATTGCACACGCAAGAAGAGGTACTCGCTTGTCAAATAAAAATAAACCTCAAGGACCAAGGGGTGTTTGTATTATATATTATATAGGGATAATTACAAAGAAAAACACCAAAGTTTGGGCTAATTACAAAAAAAAAAATCGTTTGATTTTGTCTTAAATTTAATGGGTACCATGGTAGTTTTTTGAAATATTTTTTGCTTATGAAGGGGAAGATGTAAGTAAAATCAAACCGTAAGGGTTTTTTTGTAATTTTCAAGTATCTATGAGTTTTTTTTGTAATTAACCCAAACCTAAGGTTTTTTTTATGTAATTATCCCTATTATATATTATATTAATTTCAAAATTTCGCCCATTTTATGGAGGTCCATTCCAATTATTCTCAATTCAGACGAGGTTTCATATTATGGGGCTGAATGTATCAACCAGTCCCATTGTTGGGTTCAAAAAGTAAAGGATAATTACAATAAAAAAACCCTGAAGTTCGGGCTAATTACAAAAACACCCTGAGATTTTCGGAAATTACAAAAACTCCCTTTAGATTTGATCTGTCTTACATTCCTCCATTCATATGCAAAAAATATTTCAAAACCCCCCATACTTTTATCAAAATATTACATTTACCCCCTTAAATTTTAAGAGACAGTCAAGCCTCAAGGGCTTTTTTTGTAAGCCCAAACCTTAGGGGGCTTTTTGTAATTATCCTAAAAATAAATATCAACGGAGAACTACAACAAACAATCATCCATCTATACACAATCTCATTTCCATTTTTTAAGTTTAAAAAAAAAAAAGGCCAATAATAAGGTAACTTCTTTATTGAATTTCACCACATTGAACAATTTCTGATATACAGAGTATCTGGTTTTTTTTTCCTTCTCAACTGTAAAACTCAGTAATTATGATTTAACAACGTTAATGGCTGTGTTCATCCTGCCTTTACAAGAGGATTTGGGTTTCTGGATGATGGAGGAACAAGAGCCTTTGCATAGGCAATTGGCAAAGATATAAACTTCTTCGGCTTGCTAACGTACGCCCTCCTTGTGAAGTTGTTGTAGTCGTTTGCTTCTATCTCGTCCAGTATTTGTCGATACAGAACTAACGCCGCCCACACCTGCAACACACATAACAATAGAAATGATCATCCATTTACAAAATTTGTTGTGGTTACAACTTCAGTGTAGATTGTCTTAAAAACTATATTGCCAAAATTTATTGATAATTACAAAATCTACCCCTGAGGTTTCGGTTAATTGCAAAAAAAACAAGATGTTTGAAAATTACAAAAATCCCCTTGAGGTTAGTTTCTGTGTTAGATGTAAGGGGGTAATTGCAATATTTTCACAAATGTAAGGGCGGTGTTTGAAATGTTTTTGCTTATGAAGGGTCTAAAAGTGTAATACAAAATTAAATCTCCAGGATTTTTGTAATTTTCATAATTATCCCTAAAATTAAGTGAGTTTAATCACAGAACTTTATCTTAATGTGTTACTGCGCTACTTATTCATTTTTAAATGACAAAAAAAAACCGTAAGGTTTAGCCTAATTACAAAAAAAAAAGCTCCAGCTATCTTTCAAAATTACAAATACCCCTTAAGGTATATTACAAATACCCCCTTCAGGCTTGTATTTACTTTACAAATACCCCATCTTGAGGGTGCAACTTGAAAATAAAAACAAATGTCAATGGGATATTTGTAATTTTGAAACCTCAAGGGTATTTTTTGTAATTAACCCGTTTTCATAATTCATATCCCTTCTCTAATGTTACATCATCCACATCCTACTCATTGTTGGTTATAAATCGACGGTATGTCCTTTTTTTTCATGTGATATAAAATCACTAGTAAGTTGTTCGATTATATATAGCTTAACGGGAGCTCTATCTACTTAAAACTTGTCCAAATAATTGAACGTGTACGCACGGCCATCTACTAGCTGCGCTGAGCTCTGTGACACCACTCTCTGCATCATCAAAGAACTTCCTTGCCCTCTTGATTTGCTTTTTCATGAAATTTCTCCATTTATCAGTTACTTTCCCAGCAAATATGTCTTCATCTGATAGCCCGGCCTGTGCCAATTCATCCTGTGGTAGATACACTCTTCCTCGCCGTGCACTAAACCAAAACAATCATATATAAGAACAATGCTCTTGCATAAATCATGCACATGAATTAGGGGTAATTACGGAAACACGCCCGAGAAATCTAGAGATGTTTCAAAATTACAAAAAAAAAAAAAAACCATCAGCTTTGATTCTGTCTTAAATTTAAGGGGTTAACTCTGATACTTTTATAAATGTGGGGGGGTTTTGAATTTTTTTTCTTATGGAGGAAAACGTAACACACATCAAACCTCAAGGGAGTTTTTTGCAATTTTCAAAAACCTTTGGGTATTTTTGTAATTAGCCCGAACCTCAGGGGGGTTTCGTAATTATCCGTATGAAATTATTTAGGACCAACTTTCGAATTATGAGACAGATTCTTGAACTAAGGTGACAGTGAAAAGGTCATATTCTTGGTGTTACTCGTGAAAACTCAGAATATTTTCCGACACGGTGGAAGCATACCTACGATCCTACGGAAACCCGTCATTCCGGTAAAATGCAATTTTAGTCGTGTAACTATACAAGTGTGGCAAAATTGGTCCATTTTAAATTCTACCTGGCAAAATCACCCTGTAACTTTAAAAAACTCTCGGATATAGTCCTCAACTCGCCAGAAATTTCAAAATGGACCAGAAAATATCGCGTGAACGCAAAAGTTAAGGATTTATATTGCAATATAAATCCTTGTGGCATAATGTGAATAATGCTTCAAAAACAGAATCTTTTTTTTTAATTCTAAATACTTACTCTTCTCCAACATCCCTGAGTATGTTCGTCAACTGATTCGCGAGCCCCAGTGCCAAAGCAGCATTGTAGACACTCTCCGTTGTAGCCTGGGATTCAGGGTCTATGCCCATAATCGGCACACTCATCAATCCTACAGTTCCAGCTACATAATAACAGTAGAGATACAACTCGTCAAAGTTTTTGTATCTCGATTTCCAGAGGTCCATCCTCATTCCCTCAATCATATCCTTAAATGGCTGCCAAAAAGAAAAATTCGGTTTCAGATGTAGTAATGATAATAGCATTAGCAGAAACAATAGGATGTTTTAATTAGATTCAGTTGGTGAAGATTCCTATTAGTTGGTAAAAAATTCGAGAACGAATAATATAAGGCGAAACGAATTTAACCGACAATAATGGAAATTCTTGTCCTATCTAACCTGGATGTCGACAGGAAACCTGGAAACGGTATCTGATAAAGCAGCATCGAGCATGTCAAAAGGACGCCCTTTGAAAATATCATCCAGTCTTGCCTCCCACCTATCCAGGGCTGTAGGAGTTATATGTGACGCGTTTGGCCCATCAACAAGCTCGTCTGTTCGCCTACACCACACTGTTTAATACGACAAAAGATAAATGCGAGATGAGACAAGCCTGATCAATATTGTTCGTGAATTTCCTTTAATAGATAGCGACAAAAATGATAAGCAAGTAAATGACGTATTGACAAAAATGCGAGCAAATTTTAGAAACAAAATAACTGTATGACAATGCAGAATATATTCTACTTACTAGTCTTACTATTTTTACTTCCGAGTTTCCCGTATTCAACATACACATCCTAACTTAGAATAGAACCTTATACACGCAAGCATGGCAGATAGTCAACGGTGACCTTTGCACGAAATTAAAAAATTTCAAATGTGTATATGATTTTGCGGGTTAAAGGAAGCAACGACACGGAAAGAAAGGCTTATTTCCCTGTCAAGATGATGCTTTACGTTTAATCAGCACGATCAATATTTCCAAAGTTGACCGACTTTTTGGTACTGGGCAATCATGGCTTAGTTTGGCAATCAAGCAATATTCCAGTCCTTTGGAATATCGATAAATTGACAGATATCTGCAGTCTACATTACTCATAGAATTCATCGGTTAATACAAATGCAAATATCTTTTATCGTTCTTTCAGACGATGCAAAAAAAGAAGGAAATAAAAAGAATCATAAACAGAATTATTATCCTTGAAATCAAAGAGGCTCGGATCCATTTGCCAACGCTGCTTGATTGAACAAATATAAGCAACAAAATACATTTTCAAGTTCGAAATCGCACTCTTCTTACCATATATTGCCCAAATAGCTTTTCTTCGCTCGGGTGTCATTAACATGGTTCCTGCAAAAGAACAAGACAACAATTAATCTTAGGTTTTTCAAAATTATACCCCCAAACGACACCTTAACTAATTCTTCGTTAAAACGAATAAAGAGGTCTAACCAAGGTAAAACGTCTTAGCATATTCAGCACACACTTCGCCACAACGATCATAAGCTTCATTCAACAAGCTAAGAGATCCCGGGAGAACAATATCCGGCTTAACTTCCAAATCCTCGCTCGATTTCAACTGTCTCTTAACCAAAGCCGCTTGTTTTAAAACCACATCATAAACCTTTTGCTCAGATGTTAAAGTGATTTCCCCTGCCGGGCTTGCTAATACACTCGATGTCAGAGATAATATGCTCCCATTCTCCAATCTCGAACCCCCATAGTTCGAATTCGCAACCATAGAGCTAAAACTCCTCCTATTTTTCTGATTCTTGTTTAGCCTGCCATGGCAGATCAAATTTTTGCACCTAAACGAATCGAGAATCGGGTTTCCCTCTCGGACCGACTCCAAGAATCCGGTGCTACTCGAAAAATCAGAAGTTGGAGAAACTACCCACAACAAAGCAGCAGACATGCTGATAAACTACAACTTTTAATGGTCTAAACAATTTCTGAGATTATTTTCTCTCCTTAGCTTAGATTTTTTTGTAAAATCACCTCCCACTAAAGGCTATAGACTTAAAACACTATCAAAATCAACTTGGGATTCAAGTAGAGCCTCAGTTCTTGCACAAAACCAAACTTCTTGATGGGGTTGCTGCAATTAAAAAAAAAAACAAATTATACCATCAAAAAAAATAAAAACAACAAGAACACCATTGATTTCCACTCAAAAACCACTTAAAATCCCATGAAAAAAGGCATTCCCCTTTAAAACAACAGCACCCAAATATTAAAATAAGCTCAAAATTATTATCCAACACACTTACATGGGTAATGGGCTTTGAGCACTTTCTATATTTAGTCAACTAGACTACAATAACCTCACTTTTTGTGCTGTCCATACACGTTGGAAGCTATCTTCTTATAGAAAATATTCAATTTTTATAATACCAACACTAACCAACCAGATAAGTGAAAAAGAAGAAGATTACATAAAAAAATAAAAGAACTTAAAATCCATAAACAAGAAAACAGAACAAAATAAAAAATATACCTTTGATTCGTTGAAGGGGAGGTATTTTTAAGGTATCAACGTCACTTAGAAAAGCAAAATCACAATGGCCAGTCAAATATTTCAAAATCTGAGACCACACAAAAGCAGCTCTCTATAATCTTCCAGAAATTCAACTAAGAACCCTCTTTGACTGTTTTTAAAAAGAGCTAATTTTCACCCTTTTTTTCTCTTGGTGTTTATTTATATGATTGACATTAGCTCTTGTGGACGATGACTAGAATGAGTGATTCATATTCCTTGCTGTGAATCTACAGCCATTTCTTGAGTGGAAAAGTTTTATAGCCAAACTCCACTTGGAGCTTTCTGAAATGGGTCCCACTTCTTGGTAATGACCCGTTTTGGTTTGGTTTGGTTCAAGAACCGGGTATCTTATTTCTCTTCTTCAATTAGATTCCTTGGAATAAGTCATGGGGTTTAAATTTATTTCAATTTAATATTTCATTTATAAGAAAAAGACTTATTTATACTTAAAGTCTAATAATTATGAAATTTGAACTTAGAAGTGTGTTTTTTTTAATAATGGTGATTGGGCATCCAGTAGTTTTGGGGTGCGCACTGGATAAATCCTCGAACTTGACGCACTAACTTGTCAACCACGTCAGCCACATAAATCGCACTCGGCAAACCCTATGAGACAGGCTCGGCCTAGTGGTGCAGAGGTGCAGATTCGAATTTGAGACCTTTTCAGTTAGTGTTTTAAAAGTTGGAGTGGACCGGCCAGTTCGACCAGTTGAACCAGGAACCGGTGGTTGGACGTGCCCAATTATGCCTCAAAATCATTTTAACGATTGAACCGGTCAAAACCGACTCAAGAAACAGTTGAACCGTCTAGAACGAATTTTTATTTTCTTAATTTTTTTATTTTTTAGTAATTTTAGAGCTGTAAATTTGTATTTTGCTACATTTATATTTGCATAATTGATATATTAATATATTATTATATACAATATAACCAGAAAATTTTATTCTTTTTTATCAAATCGGTTGGACCGACGGTTGAACCATGAACCACTAGCATGACTGATTTGCTCACCGATTTGATTTTTAAAACACTGATTTCAGCAATAAGAATCAACTATGTACCACTAGGCTAACACACCATGGGCATCTAAAAGTGTGGTTTTGTGCACTACTACTTGTGACATAAACTATGTATTAAAAGGTAAATTTTATAAGTTAAATTTTACTTGTTATATAAAAACCATAAAGGGGAGATAAATTTTATTTTTTATATTTTTTTTTCGAAGGTAGTTAGAAGAATCAAAAAATGTAAACAAACAGATCATTAAGTTGGGGTGAAAATGCATTGACCCACCCAAGTAGGATCCTGTCTGGATTGAAAAAACTAATTGAATATTTAACAATTTAATTAGGAGTGGGAATAACGAGACACGTGTGATTAATTACCCAATGAGTAAAAGGCAACCTTATCAAATGAAGAGGCTGGAGTGATGAAAGGGACACGTGTCGGTCTTCTATTGGCGATGGTATAATTTCATATATATCCCACAATAACTTAGTGGAGGTGGTGGGTCCCATAAGGCTAAGTACCAGGTAGGTTGCAGTGTTTAGAGACTATGGAGTTTGGGACAGTGGGGCTATTAAAAAAAGAATGGAGTTTAATTTACAGGATCTCAAATATATCAGGTTTATTTATTAGGTAAATAGCTTCAATGGCCATTAATTTGAGGCTTGCCAGACTAGGGATTGATTAAGAATTTATTTAAAATTGTAGGAACGACAATGGGTGGGGATGGAGATTGGTATGGGACATATCATTCCCCTTTTCGAATCTTTTTTTAAATACCATATCTGTATCATTTCTCATTTTAGGTATCTAGGACTGGAACCGGGATGAAGAATCCCTATTCAGGGAACGAGAGTCCCACAGAAAATCAGGTCCTCGTTTGTATTTATTAATAAAGGAATCAGTAAAAGTAAAAATAAATTACTTAAAAAATCTATATTTAAAATAATAAATTTCATATTTGGTAAAGAAAGAATACGAATTAGTAAAATTGTAAACATTTAGGGTTTAATTATTAGAATTAATAAAAATTAATATTAATATTAGATAAATACAATATATGTATATATGTTTGGAAAATGAGGATCAGTGCAAAGAATCCCCATTTTATCTAATCGAAAATGGTAAAATGGATGGGATGAGGATTTATATATCATTCCCGTCTCATCCTCAGTTCTTGAGAGGGGGTATCTCCATCTATGCTCTCATGTCCAAATTAACCTGGAATTTCTTGTCCATTTTATTTGGTAACCAACATGGATGGTTCCCCACCAGATTCTATCATCCCTATAAAATTATAAACTATCATGCGTATTTGAAAGTGGGCAGTGCAGTTTGATAAAGGATTTTTTTTAATTATATATTGTAAATTTTATTACACAGTGCTGAAAGGATTTATTTTAATTATATATTGTAAATTTTATTACACATTGATGAAATCATTGCGTATATCCGATACTTAATTGTGTGTGGCAAAATTATAGTTAAAAGCGAAATAAAAGTAACTTTGCAATGTGAAATTAATTTTAAGAAATCTTTAAAATGTGAATTAATTTTAAGATACATTAAACCTATTATCAACAATGATGGAAAACATAGTTGAATACATATAGTCATACATGTTGGTAGGAGAAAGATTTTATTTTTCCCTTGTGTATTTGAAGAAACAAGTTTATATGTTGGCATGATAAAAATGACCTAAAATCCAAGTTTGAATCTTGTTATTTTCATTAGTTGGCAAAATTAGGCGAGTAAATTGATAGTGGAGTCAATTTACAAGTTTTTTTTTCCAGATAGTAAAAATCGGTCTAGGTGGCCACTTAAATGCTCTAAGGTCGCATGAGGGATTTTGTTCAAATCGGTGAAAAAATTGCCTTCTCCCAAAAACCGGTTCGTAGGTGTCTATTTAGGTGGGGTGAAAAATCAGGGTCTAGACGACTGGTTAGTGAAAAAGCAAGTCTAGGTGGCCCGACCAAAAATAAGGCCTAGGCGGCCAAATATCGGCAAAAATAAGAAGATATACAAACAAGAAGTCTTGTTTCTAGGTGTCCTGAGTGTAGGTATCATGTTGTCGTCCAACTAGCACCTAGCGATTTCTGCAGTGTTGGTTTTTCTGACCTACCCCATCCATGAATGTTGTAAATCAAATTTGAACAATTTTTGCATTTAGTTTTCCCTTTTAGATGGGGAACAAGAAGTCAGGTGGTAAACTTTACACAAAACACATGTATATTTTTTTTTATTTTTTTTTAATATTAAAAACACATGTGCATTAACTATAATATTTATACAATTATTTATCTAGCAGCATTTTCGGCATAGGTTGAATTGAGTTGTTTTAATTTTTTTTTTCTTATTTTGTAACTTGTGAGTCGCGCACCAGATATACTTCAAATTTGTAAGCAATGATTGGTAAACTGTTAAAAAAAAGGTTTAGAGGGTGAATTCATTTATATATTGGACAACTAGAAGAAGAGGAAAAACTGAAATTGCATAATTGCTAAGTACAAGTAGGGTATAAACGAGTTGAGTCAAGTCGAACCGAACACGGTATTGTTCAAACTTGTTTGATTTTTTTTTTGTCAAACTTATTTGAATTTTAATTGAGCTTTAAAAATTGTGTTTGGGCTTGGTTTGCTAAGTACAAGCAAGGGTGTAAACGAGTCGAGTCGAGCTTAACATGATATTGTTCAAGTTTATTTGAATTTTAATCGAGCTTTAAAAATTTTGTTTGAGTTTGGTTTGATTATTAATTGAATCTTTGACCGAGCCGAACACGAATCGAACTCGAGTAGTGTGATATTTTTACATATACTTTGTTATTTTTTTACTAAGCGAGTCGAGCTCGATCGAGCTGAGCTTTACATCTTATCAAACGGAAAAATGTGTTCAAACTTGGTTTGTTATATTACGAACCGAGCTCGATTGAGCTTTTCACGATCAATTTCGAATCGAGTATCGAGCAGTTTGGTTCGTTTTTCAACCATAATTACAAGTGAGAAAGAAGAGGAAAAAGATAAATAGAAAAAAAAAAAAAGCAACCCATGGATGAAAATATGAGAATTTCTAGTGGCGGCAATGTAATAATATTAAAATAGTTTGTTTGTGAATATTAAGTCTATCCAATATTTCTAAAGGCCCTCCAAATGCGACGTGGACATTTCCACTCCCTCAATCCAAATTATTGGTATTTTTCACATCAAATTGATTTTGGTCCCCAAACAATGCATTTCATGGCCAATATCAATATGGGAAGTGTTTTGGTTCCATATTCATATATCATGGTATTAATATTAGTGTTTTTTTAAAGAAAAAGAAAGACAAAACTTTAGTTGAACTTTTTGGAAGGTTGCAATAGAGGTGAGCAAAACTTTGTAGTAAGGGACAAAAACACACATCAAGGGCCAAGCCAAGGGGAGCTTTTGGTGAACTTTTTCTTGTTCTTTCTTGGTTATGTGGGGGTGGGGTGGGGGTGGGATGGGTGTGTGTTGGACATGGGACATGTTAGATCATGTTATGCATCACATGGGAATTAACTATGTTAGTTTTCTTGTATTCGGTGCTACATCAATTTTTTTTTATATAATCGTTATCGTGTGTGGACATTTTTAAAGTTTTTTTTTATAATTTTTAAATGGGATAATTACACGGCAAAAACACTTTTGGGCTCATTACTAAAAAATTCAGAGATGTTTCGTAATTACGAAAAGATCCTTCAGATTTGATTTTGTTTTAGATTTACGGGAGTAACTATAATATTTCTATAAATATCAGGGGGTTTTGAAATATTTTTCGCGTATGAATGAAGAAATGTAAGATGAAATCAGACTTCAGGGGGTTGTTTGTAATTTTCAAAAACTTCTGGAGTTTTTTGTAATCAGCCCGAACCTCGTTTATTTATTTTTTTCCCAATTATCCCTTTAAAAATTTAGAGTGAAGTATTTGTTGATATTTGGACATTTTAGTAGGAATAAAAGCGATGTTATCAAACACCACTCAAAGCGTGAAAAGGGCTGATTGGACTATTTTCAATCTTTCAATTAGAATCGATTGAAAAATTAAAATATTAAGTCTTGTTTGTGGAAGACTTACGCAAAAAGTCCATTTAGAAATTAAAATAGACTTTTTAATAAATGATTTCTCAAAAAGCCTCAAGTTCTAACTTCTGTAGAATGAAACTTTTTGGAGGAGTGATTTATCTAAGAGTCCATTTTAAGTTAATCACCAAATATCAATTATTATGGAAACTGACTTATAGATCCAAAGTCAATTTTGAAAAGTGTTTCCAAACAAAACACTAAAATTACTTGTTTTTAATCCAAATTAGGGATGACAAAAGAGTGTGTTGGGATAAGATTGGGGGAAATTCAAAATTTGGCACACTAAAGTTTTTTTAGGACTCACTTCGGGCCCCAACTTGGTAGGTTATTAGACCCGTTAAACTTCCTTTATAATTAGGGGTGAGCAAACGACTGGTTCAGTGCGAAATCAAACCGAACCGCAAAAAATCGAAAACCAAATTTATATATTTTTTCAAACTGAAACCGAACCACAATGCTAGAAAAACCGAACTAAACCAACTTCGGTTCGGTTTTTCGGTTTGGGCTTTATTTTGGGCCTTTACATTTTTTTTGCTAAAAATATTTATTTATTTACAATTTAACAATAAAATAAATTAAAAAATTGAAATAATAATATAAAAAACAGACATTAATATATTCGATTTGGTTTGGTGCAAACCGATATTTTATTGACCAAACAGAACTGAACCGAAAATTAATTCAGTTTACTGGTTCAAAACCGAACCAAACCATTTAACCAAAAAAAATCGAACCAAACCAATGGTTCGGTTCGGTTTTTCGATTCCGGTTCGATTTTGCTCAGCCCTATTTATAATTCTAAAAATACAAGCAAGATAGTAGCCGCCTTTCATTAATTAATGTCCATAATACGTATTCAACTCTCTAATTTTTTTTAAATACTACAAAAATAAAAAATAGTAACATGCATATCATAAACACCGATTTCTTGTCGCACGAATTTCCATAATTGTTGACTAACTCAAGTTATTGTAGATTTAATTTATAGGGATGCTAAATAATATTTCGTTGCATCTACAATCGTACTTTTTGTTTTTTTCTATTTTCATTTGTTTAAAACTGCACCCCGAAAATAACGTGGAGTTGACCAAACTATTTGCTACATGTAAGAAAGCCTGATCAACTAACATTTTAACGATAATTTATACAAATCAAAACTTCGGAATCATGTTCAACGAATATATTAAATGAGATGTCACAAACAATACTTTAATCTGCTCATCAATTTGTTTACCAGTTATGTTATATATATAAGCTTAAATTTTAATAGGAATTATTGGGGGGAAGAGGAGACTTAGAAGCATTCATGAAAAACCTAATTTCGTGAATTATAATATTAAATTACATGTGATAAGTATTCAATTCAAAGTTTAGAAGGTCAGAGTGGGAATTTGAAAGCATCTAATCTAAAATATTAAAATGTTGAATTTACTCCAATTTTTTTTCTCACTAATAAAATACATTTTTAAAAAATAATTCAAATAAATCACGATATTGTATGGATGTTAGAATCATATGTATGTATCTGTCTTCCATTAACATGAGCTGACAAAATCTAACTAATTTTTCAATAATATAGTGACTTATTTCTATATTAATAAGATTATAATATATGAAGTTGTGTTCTATTTATTTTTTAAATATATTGACAAGCTTTACATATATATATGCAAATCACTATGTTGGGGGCAAAATGTCATTTAATATTTAATATATAATTAATTCAGTTTATAATATATTGGAATAAAATTATTAATTGTTCAATTATCAATGGGCTACATATGGAATAACTCGGGCCAAAGGATTCCGAAACTGGCCCACAAACCACTTTCTCCTACTCGGCCGCAATGTCATCACCCATGCATATAAATGTCTCTCCGGCCTCTTCATTTGTAAGTTAATAATTTCTTATTTTTTCTCTCTCGATCACCGTGTTGATTTGAGCGTCGGAGGAGCCTCCCAGAGACAATCCCAAGGCCCGTATAACGTTTGCGTGTGTGCAGATAAGTTCCTAGTAGAAGATTTCCAACTCCCGAAGAAGAAGCTTGGAAGGCGTTCCACTTGGGATTTGGAAAAAGGATAAAACTTGAACTCATTCAGAAACCTTGATTTGTAGTGATCTAGTCTAAAAAGATCATCACATTATAAGATAGTCATATTTTTGTATTGATATATTTACAAATTGATCATTAAATTAATGACAAGTCTTGAGTGTAGATGAGGTGTTGAATGAATTTTTTCCGAATCACTAGTATATGGTCAATGCTCTTACCAATTATGTTCATTAACTAACAATTTAACAATAATTTGTACAAATTCAACTCCTCTGAATCAAGTTCTACGGGCAACGAATATATTGAATGAGAATTATCCTATAATTCAGCTACCATAATGGCTAATGCTATAAACAATATTTTAATATGGTCAATGCGCTTACCAATTATGTAATATGTCTAAACTTAAATTCTTATAGGAATTATCGGAGGGGAGAGGAGACTTGGAACCATTCTTAAACACCCTAATTTCGTGGGAATCGAACATTACTTCAGTATAGAGCTGCCATCGAACCGAACCAAACCGAACATTTGATAGTTTGAGTTTGACTTGTTTATTATCGAGTCAAACTCTAGCTTGAATTTGTTGAATATAAAGATTGCTCACGAACTTCTTTGATTTTAATTGAGCCTTAACGAATTTAGTAAATATCAATTATAAAATAATATTCGTCAATTTATTACAAAAATAAAACTATATGTTTATAAAATGCATAATATATATTAAAACATGTGATTTACTCAAATAAATAAATTTATTTAATTTTTTTTGTATTTATTATAAATAAACGTATAAAAATTAAATTAAAGTCAAACTATTAGTTTAATTTATACGAGCTTACTAACGAGCATGCTCATGATCTAACGAGTCGAATATCTCTAAGCTTGAGTTTGAATTTATTTATTTTAACGAGCTTCATTAAACGGACTCAAACGAGCTTTTATCAAATTGAGCTTTGAATTGCTCTTGCGAGTGGCATGGTTCATTTGCGACTCTAGTCCAATGTTTAGACTAGATCTCATATGCCCAAACTAGAGGTTTGGAGTTCGATTACCACTACTCTCTCCCCTCACGGGATTTATACTCAAAATACCCTAATTTTGTGAATTATAACAAATAATTACATGTGATAAGTATTTTATATAATTAAAGTTAAAAAGGTCAAAGTTGGAATTTGTCGTTGTAATACGAAAAGTATCTATCTATTACGTAATATTAAAATGTTAATTGATCACGAACTCGATTTCTTTTTTCTCAGTAATAAAATTCTTTGTTTTTTTTAAAAAAAATAATAAAACACAATATTTTAAGGATGTTAATACTGTAAATATTTAATTGGCTTCCATTAATAGGAACCGACAAGATCTCACCACCAATTTTTCAGTAATATCACTACAGTATAACCTTGATAATTTAATACTCGATTAACTAATAATCTTGCTTAAATAATACATTTCGTTGATTCCAATTCGGGGGACAACATGCTAAATTAATAATGAAAGTCTCTGTGAGATGGTCTTACTTACCGTGAGACATCGTGAGGCAGATTCATAAAAAGAAAATAAACTAATTATAAAAAAATAAAAATAAAATTTTAAAATAGAAATAAACAACGAAGAAACAAATATAAATCCTAAAAAGATGAACTCTTAAAAATAAATCAGAAAAACAAAAATAAACACGAAAAACATTTGAAGATCCTAAAAAAACAAATCAATTAAAAGAAACTCTAAAAGGACAAATATAAACCCTAAGAAAAATAAACTATAAAAGAAAAAAAAAATCTAAAACTTTGTGTAAGGGTTTCGTATCATGAACTTTAAGTCTGTGAGACGGTCTCACATAAATTTTTGCCATTAAGAATTCGCTAAATTAATAAGATCATACATATACGAGAATTCATATAGGCCCATACAATATATAAATTAATTACTTAATACACACTACATTTATGATTAATATATGAAGATTTCATTAAAAAAAATGAACCAATTTTTTTTGTTTGTTCACTTTTGTCAAGGTAGTAAAAACTTTTCGAGAGCGGCATGTCATGAATTGTGAAGATGAATATAATAATTATATGAAGTTGTTTCTTTTTTGTTTCAATATATTTATTGATAATTTTTACGTATAAATGGAAATTATTATAAGATTGTCAAAAATTTTGTATTGATATATGTTGTTGTCAGAATATGCAAATCACCCAAAGCTCCTAGAACTCCAAAGGTGAGAAATCCTTGAAGTGGGACTCGGCCTGAAACACAAAAAAACCCGTTAGGATGTCATGAGGTTGTCTTGAGAAAGTATATTCGAAACTTAAGTCAGTAATTTTTTTAATGAATAATTTAAATGACTGGTGTGTATAGAGTAAATGCGTAAATTATATTATTTATCTTACAAACGAACGAAGATGTACTATTTAAACTCAAGATTTGGGCGTCCGTTGGGATATGAGAATAATGTGATTTGGCCCAAATTTATAATTAGGCATAAGCGAATAAGTAAATAATTAATATAAATTAGAATTGAAATTACCAAATCAATATATTCCCAAAATAACCACAATTTTTATGACAAGTCTTGTTGTGTAGATGAAATTTTGTCGACTCTTTTTTTTTTCTTCCAAAACACGAATAACAATGGAATTCCCAAATTTATTACCATATCTCGAACAATTTTATATGATTTAATCAGCAAACATTATGGAATTAGTTGTCAGAATAAATTGAAATTTCTTTATATAAATTGGAACCCAAAGAAATGAGGTGGGAAGAGCATAACTCGAACTTCTATTAATTAATGTCCTCTATAAAAAATGAGATTGAGTGTCTTATAGATATTGTTTGCAATGTTGACTTCGTACTAATTTATTTTGTTACCCCTTTGTTTTTGGAAAAAAAATATTTTTTTCTTTTGCTTGCTTCTATATCTTGTATTTGTAGATTTATTTCATATAAGAAATTCGTGAAGTGATTCGCATGAGCACATTAAATATAATGTACATCAATAATTTTAGTTGATACTTTGACCATACATCGATCATCGTTTCCCTTCACTAAAGCGTGCCCATGTAGAATTGTATTTTTTTTTTTTATGAGTTTCCCCATGGAGTTCAAAATTATAAAGAGCAAAGTTGACCAATTTATTTAACATGCAACGTTGTCATTATTGCCATGTGCATACTTTGTGAAATAAAATTTAAAAAATATATCAAAATTTTCTATACCTTACTCGACATCGATAGTCGAAAGCTCATTTGAACTCTCGATTCGCTAACATATCAAACCAAACTTGATTATAATCTTTTGTCAGGTAAGATTTGAGTTATGTTCGAATTCAAGCTCCATAAGTAAAAATATTAATAATTAAAAAATTTAAAAATGAATTACTCAATATTAATTTGTGTTTGACTCAATTAAAACTCGTTTAGACTCGATTTATCTAATAATCAAATAAATTTCTAACATCCTCTTTGAGAGTCGATATGATGAAACAAGCTTGAATGATGCATGTAAAGTTTAAAACTAAAATATTTATCTAATTAATAATTCCAAAAAAAAACTAAACCCAAATTTGTATGTTAAAAAAAATCAAAGTCATAAAACAATCTAGGGATTCAGTCATTATGATCACAATTATTGAGTGATATATTCTTGTAATAGGCTATAACATGAAAAATAAGCTGATAATCACTTTTCCTTAGAGTTTGCAAACACTTCCTCATAAATGTTAGAATTGATTCTAGTAAATGTTTTGGAAAAAACGTTATATTGTTACAAAATCAACTCTACTGATATATTTAATGAGAATTGTCTTTGAAATCAGCTGGCAACCTGCCACAAACAATACTTTAATCTGATCATGTGCTTACCAATTATGTTATATGTCTAAGCTTAAATTTTAATAGGAATTATTGGTGGGAAGAGTTAGATTTAGAAGCAATTTCGTGAATTATAATTAATTACATGTGATAAGTATTTTATTCAATTAGAGGTTTACAAGGTCAAAGTGGCAATTTGTCGTTTTTAATATGAAAAGCATCTAATCTAAATATTAAAATGTTAACAGATCACGAACTCCAGTAATATATTTTTTTGGATTTTTATTTTTCGTAAAATAACTCCAATAAAATACGATATTTTATTAATGTTAGAATCGTATATGTGTATACGATATTTCTTAAGTAATATTGTGATTTATTCCAATTTTATTTCAGCCTTAATAAGATTATATTATATAAAGTTGTTTCTTATTATTTTTCTTCAATGCATGTATATGATAATTTTTACATATAAATGCAAATTATTATAAGATAGTCAGAATTTTGTACTGATATATGAATATATGATGCTCCTAAAATCTGCAGATAACCCTTTAAGTGAAAATTTGCCCGAAACATGAAATCTTTAGGAGGGCGTTGGGTTGTTTCGAGGAAATTCCCCATTAAATTCAGCAAGAAATTTAATGAATGATCTAAAGGACGGGAGCGTATAGAGTAAATGCGTAAATTAAATTGTATATTTTATAAATGAATGAAGATTGACTATTTATATTGGGAAGTTTGGTCTTACGGGCCTTAATGGGTTGGGCCTCGCAGATCAATAATTTGTTAATGATGTAATTTAGGCCCAAATTCTTGATTAGGTCCATTACAGAAAAAACCATTTACCTACAGATTTCAAGTATTAAGATATTATAGGTACAAAATCGTTGTAAATAAATATTTATCAATAAAATCTAAAAATATTGGTAATTACCTAAAATATTTATGTCAGTATATTTAAAATTGTTATGATTCGTCGATATAGTTTTAGGGGAAAACAATATTTTTATTTTGTTCCGTAAGCAACTGTAAAATTTAATGGCAAAATCATTGTTGGTAACTGGATTTTTTTTTGTAGTAAGGCCGTGAATAATAATTAAATATTAAAATAATTAGAATCGAAATTACTCACATCAATATATTTCCAAATTAATCATAAATTTAATGACAAATCTGGTTGTGTTGACGAGATTTGGGCGAACATTTTTTTTTCTTCCCAAATAACGAATAACAGTATATTATGAAATGAACAATATTTGGATCCAAAATTATTACTATGTCTCCTACAGTATTATATGATTTAGTCAGCTAACATTATGGAAGTTGGAATAATAAATTGAAAATTTTCTTTGTATACATTGGAAAACCAATAAATGAGGTGGGAAGAGCATATTTAGAACTTCTAATTAATTAATGTCCTGTATAAACAATGAGATTGAGTATCTTTATAGATAGTATAAATAATTAAATATTATTTGCAATGTTGACTTCGTACAAATTTATGTTACCCTTTAAAAATAATCTTTTTTTTGGTTGCTTCTATATGAATCTTATTTTATTTATCAGTTTCTACTTGTAGTTAGAATTAATAATAGATCAAAGTTGACCACTTTATTAAAAATGCAATGTTTTCATTATTGCCATGCATTATGCATGTGCATACTTTATGATTTAAATTTTATAAAATAAAAATCATATTTTTATATACCTTCTTAGGACATCGTAGTTGAAAACTCATTTGAATTCGGTTCCTTAGCATATTAAACCAAATCTAAATATATTTTGTGTCCGATAAGAGTTGAATCTTAATTTGAACTCGAGCCCCATAAGTAAACATAACAATAATAATTATTATTAAAAAATATATAAAAAATTAAACTATTAAAGGTTCGTGCGGTTCGATTAGTGCTTGTTCAAGCTCGAGTCATTTAATATTAAAATAAAATTCAAATATCATATTTAAGAGTCGAAAAATCCAAAACAAGCTTGAACAACGTCATGATGTAAAATTTAAAATAAAAATATTTATCTAATTAATAACTCCAGAAAAAAAATAACTATTGAAGTCTCATTTGCATGTAAATGGGTGGCTCGGTATGAGGCCGGTTTCGACCTAGTCAAACGGGTCACGTGTAAGATTCTTAAAACCTGTCCATGTAAGGCGGATAAAGCGCTTCACAGAGGGACTTGCCTCAGTAGATTTTATTTATATTTTTTAGAGATAATTACAGAAACCCCCTGAGGTTCAGGCTAATTATAAAAAGTCACAGAGATTATCGGAAATTACAAAAACAAACCATTTAGGTTTGATATGTCTTACATTTTTCCTATGCAAAGAATATTTCAAAAGTTTTCCTTACGTTTATAAAATTTTTACATTTACCCACTTAAATTTAAAACATAATCAAACTTCAATATTTTTTTTTTTTATTTTGGTAATTTTCAAAGGTCTCCTGAATTTTTTGTAATTAACCATAGGGGACTTTTTGTAATTATTCCCCCCTTTTTTTCCCTACATATATGCATTGTGTAATTAGCTGTAGAAAACATTCTTCAGACTATTCTCTCTCAATTAGGGTTGTTTGGTTCACCAAATGGGTAGCTTAAATTCATTGATTACACATTTTTGGCCACGACCGAAGTTGCTCCGACCAATAGACATTTAGTTAATGTCTTTGTATTAAATCATTATTACAGTTTCGTAAATTTTGTAATTAAAAAGGGTTGGGTCGGGTCCAACAAGACGGGTTAAGGGTCCAAATCGAGGCGGGACAAGTCCCATGTCTTAATTTTTTTTGGTCATGTGGATCCCAGATTTAATTAAACATGTATATTATCATCATTTTTATCATAGAAAATAACTAAGCAGCATCTATTTATTTAGTATTGAACATATTTGTATTCGTTCAAATATTTGAATTTAGAAAACCGATTCAATTAGCTTGTAATATTAGGTGTAGGAGAAAATGTTTGTCTCACATTGATAAACTATAAAGTTGTGTGTATTAAAGAGCCTACCAATTCAGTTTGATTTGGCTATTGGAGAGAATTGGAGGAAAAATGCCAAATTCGTTCAGGATTTGGTTGTAAAATTCATTTTAATTATACTTCCTCCAATTCAAAATAAGTGATTTTTTGACGAATAAATTTTTTCAAAAAGAATGTTGTTTAGATGTTTTCTAGACTGGTGATAAAATGTATTACTCAAATTACCCTTAAATGTATCGTTTCCAACTAATATTAATTAATGTCTAGATTTGCGTTGTTCTTTTTCAAAAAAGAAAAAAATTGCTCCGTTCTTATGATTAATTAAGGGCATAATGAGTATTTTAATACAATCCTTAATATGTGTATTTTTTCCCTAAACATCACTTATTTTGAATAAGAGGGAATATATATAACTGATCTAATAAATGATGGGGACTTGGGTACGGGCGCGTGTACAATTAGTATATTTTTTTTTAATTTTCATAATGATCTTATTATGATACAATTATATTTATTTATTCAATTTTCAGACACATCTTTTGTGAAAGTGTGAATATAACTATTATTATTTTCAGCCATAACTCTTGGTGATCAGAGGGTGTTAATTATCTTTTTTAGTTGATTATAATTATAAATACGTGGTATGTGGCTATGTGCCAAAAATAATTACAACTTCTTCCTTCTATTTTATCACATTCTGTCACATTCAAATTACTACAAAAGTTCTATTCGAGCTTTATAGAATTACTTGTCTGTAGATCACTATATGGTTTTTTTCTTATATTACCATGTTATTGCAAATTGCAATAAATTAAAGTATGGACAATGAATATCTTAAATATAGTGATTCATAACGTCTCAAAGCTTATTTCATAACCTATATGTTCTAATAGTTCAAATGCGAAATATTTCCGCTAGAGTCACCTTTGGACATTACATGATAGAAAAAAATGTTATAAAAAATATTTAGCCAAAGTATAAAAAAAAGTATAACTATAAAGACAAAGTATTTTTATTCCTACATACAATTACTCGGAGACACAAAGATTTAAAAAAATAAACACCAAAATCAAACTATTTTCAGGTATAATAATAAATTTTATTTTTTTATTGTCACGCTAATTTTAAAATATTGTACAATAAAAGTATGTGTAGGATAAATAGTAAAAACTATTCTTAAAATTACGTTTAACAATAGAAAAGATTTATTATCTGTCAAAATTAAAAATACCTCATCGGCATTTGTTTTTATTTTACAAAACTGCACCCTATTAAGGTGACCCTTTTAAAAGTGTGATTGGATGTAGATGGAAAAGTAATGATAAAAGTTGGTTTGATTTAAAAATAATAATTCGATATGATTGATAGTTAAAAATGTGTGAGTGAGTGAATAATGAAATTGTGGAAGAATGTGTAATAATTATTAGTTTTTTGCGAAAAAAATGTGCACATGTGATTGGTAAGAGACAAAATGAAAGTGGGATAATAAATATTTTTTGAAAATATTCATAAATAATTGTATTTTTGGTTAAAAAAAAAATTCCAGTTGAACGAAAATGGAAATCATTCCATATCCAATCGCAGGCTAAACCTCCCGGGGTGGTTGTAGTCTTGTAGACGGTAGTATTTCAATCGTGTAGTTATAATTTTGAAAAGATAAATATTCTTATTTTTATAATTAGATTAAATCTTAGAAATAATTTTAATTTACACACACACACACACACATATATATATATTCTAAATTGGGCTTTGAAGTAATTTGAAACTCAAATAACTATAAGTCACTTTCAGAGCCCATCCACAGTATCCACTTACTTCTCAGCCCAAACTACACAAGTCATGATCAAAACTAATGCATCAATCATGGAAGAAGCAGCAAACCTAGAGAGCTTCCTCCAATGGGGTGCTGCAATTGGAATCTCAGACTCTCCAGTTTCGCATACCTCTTCTTCGTCTTGTCTCGGCCATTCATTGTCCGTCTCCTATTTTCCTGAAGCCGGCGGGTAAATTTTCCAACATGTAAACGTAGGTTTCTGCATTATATTTCTGCAAATGATTGTAAAGTAGTGTGATTATTGGTGCAGGAGAGGTTTAGCTGCTACGCGTGATTTGAGGAAAGGGGAATTGGTTCTGAGGGTTCCAAAAGCGGCTTTGATGACTAGCGATTGTCTAATTGGTAAAGATCACAAGTTGTCTGCTGCTTTGGGGAAATACCCTTCACTCTCTTCTACTCAGGTTGGGAATTGGCTTTTTCTTTCTGTTTTTTTTGTTGTTTTTCTGGGAGGAACCCTGTAGGTGTGGGCTGCAATGAAACCAAACCGAGATTTTGAGAGTTCGAACTTGTCTCGTTTATTATAGAGGCAAGCTCTAGCTTAATTTATCGAATATGTTAATGGTTCACGAGCTTTTTGGAGCATAATCAATCTAAACGAGCTTAGTAAATATTATTTTAAATTAAAGTATTCTTCAGTTTATTACAACAATAAAGTTATATTTCTAAAACACATGATATATCTGCTGAAATCTATAATTTAATTCAAACAAATAAGTCTATTTAAATGTTTCTATATTTATCATAAGTAAATGTATAAAAACTAAAATTAAAGTGTACGTGCTATCTCACGAGCTCACTAACGAACCCACTAACAAGCCTGCTCACGAGCTAACGAGCTGAATATCGTTAAGCATGAGTTCGGTTCAATTATTTTAATGAGTCTTATTAAACGAGTTTTTATCGAGTCGAGCTCCGAATAGCTCACGAGCGGCTTGGTTCATTTGCAACCTACTGTATGTGCTACTAAGGTGATTTGCGTGACAAGGGTTTTCGATTCTGTACATTTTGGAAACTTCCTCAGTTGGCTGGAAGATCAAAAGAAAGAAGTTCTTAATTAGTGTTTCTTGAATGCAGTTGCTAAGTTTAGGGAAATGTACTCGTGTTGCTTGAAGAGAAAAAAAAAGGAACAAACTTTATTTATTTGGAATGATCTGTTGTTTACTTTGAAGTGATGCCGAAAACCTGCAGCTGCAAATTATACATTAGGCATGGCTATGAATATGGTTCCTGATTCATAAAGTGAAGTTAGATATGAAAATGTGTCACCTCTCATGAAAGTTGGAGAAGTATAAACATGAGTTTTTAACAACACCAAGTTTTATTCAATTAGAATCTTCAAGAACATGTATGTGATATTGGCTATATTTGAATTTGGTCCAGATATTGTCCATTGCTTTACTGAATGAAGTAAACAAGGGTAGGAGTTCTTGGTGGTACCCTTACCTAATGCAGTTGCCTCGAAGTTATGATTTGCTAGCGAGTTTTGGTCAGTTTGAGATAGAAGCTTTGCAGGTTAGTTTTGGTTGATTCAGTTGTTGGCAGTGTCGAGATTTAAATTTCCAAAAGATTGATATAAAATGATTATGTTTTGGAAGGGATGGTTTTGATGCGAAGCATGTAAAAATCAATTGTAGATTGATGATGCCATTTGGACTGCAGAAAAAGCTGTTCTTAAAGGTAAAGAGGAATGGGAAGAAGCTACTCCGCTTATGTGTGAACTTAATCTCAAGCCTCGGCTAACAACCTTCAACGCGTGGCTCTGGGCTTCTGCAACTGTAAGCACTTGTCATTTGATTCATGATCAAATTTTGGCTTAATTGCAAAATTGGTCCCTTAACTATCAGGGCTAGCAATTTCGGTCCTGTAAATAAATATTGCAATTGTGATCCTGTAAGATTTTAATTCTTAGCAATTTGATCTCCTAAGTTCTAATTTGTATAATTTTGGTCCTACGAGTTTTGATATTTAGGTTTTGGTCCCAACTGGTTTCAATATTTTATTTGTTCCCTCAATACCCCTGTTCTTTAGCCAAAGTACCAAAAATACCTATCACCGTTAAAAGTTACAGGACTAAAATTGCTATTTTTTCTAAAGGGTAAAATTGTCACGAATCAAAACTGCCACATCAAAAAGTTACATGACTAAGATTGTCAGCCATTTAAGCCATCAAAGTGTGCATTTCTCCTCTAGCCTGCAACCAAAAACAATTAAATTAAGATAATATATATATATTTGTATGTTTGTAGTTCAATTGATTTCTTCGTTTATGGTCCAGAAAATATTTATCTATGTCGTTCAGTTTTTTAAGTACAAAATAATGGCTGTTCGATGCCAAAGAGGGTAGTAATAATTTTTGCCTTCACCCATTAACTTTCAATATCCGTGACATTATTATTTCGCAGAAATCTAAGTCGGAAATTTTATCATGAATTTCTTTTTAAAAGATATCCTCGCGCACTATGCATATACCATGGGATACTGCGGGTTGTTTATGCCCTGTTGGAGATTACTTTAACTACACGCCTCCTGAAGAAGATCCGTATCATTTGAACAATGGAAAGGTTTGTGGTGCTGGCTCTTTTTCGCATGTAACCTCTTCTTTGGAAGGAGAAAACGAAGGAAATTCAATGGAACAGCTGTCAGATGCAAACACAGATAGGTTAACGGATGCTGTCTATGATGAAGCAGTTGCCAGTTATTGCTTCTATGCTAAGAGAAACTATGGTAAAGGAGAACAGGTACTGCTCGTATTCTTCTTTCTACTCATCTAGCGTAGTGCTGCAAGTGATAATGCTTTGTGCTGTCATATGAAACATAAAAGACTTCTTTAATCTATTAATAAGTATTATAATGATTCCATTTTAACATTGTTTAATGAGATAGTACTGAATATAAATCACATATTAACAATCAGAAAAAAGACTCAATTGAGAAAATAAACTGAAGCTTAAACCAACTCATCATCATCATCATCATCATCATCATCATCTTCATCATCATCATCATCACCATCATCGTCGTCAATTGCACCTTATCCCACTATGTGCGGTCGGTAGTGTAAAGTTTATAGTATCAATTAATTGTCTCAAATTAGTTAACACTACAAATTCACACAAAAAAGCAAAGTGGCAAAGTTTTACGCCGGATGGCCTTCCTGACGCAACTTTCATACGAAGGAAAAATGAGATGAAACCCAAAAACCATCATCATCATTGGCTTTTCCACTTGCATGGAATATACGATGAGACGGTGATGAGTTGAGATAGTTTCTCTACTCATGTCCCATTACATGATTGTTTATGTAAAATCTGTTTGATACATGTTTTTATCTTAATTTTGATGATTTTATTTTGTCACCAAAACAATGCTTTTAAAGGTTGTCCAAATACTCCTAAAGGATTTAAAATGTTTTTAATATTTTCTGGAGTATTTCCTCAAGTTTATTTTTGATAATAATGGACAACACTTTTAATGATTTTATATCAATGGATTTTTCACTCCTAAACAAGGTTCCTAAATGTTGTCTAAATACTCTCGATTGGTTTAAAATGTTTTTACTAATTCTTGGAGTATTTCTTGGGTTTTATTTTCGACAAAAATTGGACAACATTTGTCTCGTGGTCGGTGGTCGGCCATCTATAGGGCAACCCGTACATGAAGATGTTTTTAGAAAGCAGAAAAATGAGACGGAAGGAAAAGCGGTCGGCGGCCGTCATCAGGCGTCGCCGAGTCGGTCGGCCCCGTGCCAATGATCGGCCGACCTGCAAGTTTCATTGTTGAAACAGACTTAACCCTTCGTATTTTTGGTTAGGGGACGGTTGAGAGTGGTCGTCGGTCGAAGCCTACGTCGGCCTGGCCGCCTGTTGTAATTTTCAAAGAGTTCTTATTTTCTCTTATTTCGTGCGGCCCGCATACTGTGTATTAATGACAAAAATATGACCGTTTGACACGGACACATTTCCTTAAATTGTGGGATTGATTTCTAGACTATATTCTTGATTTTAATTGTATTTTTCGTAGATTTTCAATCCCCAAGAGGAGCCTATGCTTGATCAATCATCTCCTATAAATAGAGGAAGTTTTGGAGCAACCAATACAACAATTGAGATACAACACAACAAGATACACTTCAAGCAAACACTTGGTCTTTCATTGTTATTATTCTTGTTGTAAAATTGCCTAGCTATTCACTTTCACATTCTTGAGGTCTAGGCTATTCTTGATTACACTTGCACTCAATTGTATTATTCAATTATCGAGTTGTAATCTTGAATTTGTGGTCGTCATTCAAACACAAGATATCCTTGTGAGTGTTCTTGTGGTAAGAACACACTTGGGTGAACTAAGTGTTAGGTGTAAGAAGATTGTGGTAATCTTCTTGTTGAGGTGTTGAAGAATTTGATATTCTTCAAGGTTGAAGATTGTGGTAATCTTCACAAGGTGCCGTTGAAGGAAGATTGTGGTAATCTTCAAAGGGAGATTGTGGTAATCTCCAAAGGTGTTGTTGAAGAAGAGTGTGGTGCTCTTCAAGGTGTTGTAAGTTGAATTTGTATTAATTTTGGTAATTAATAAAATTCTTTTTCTTTGAAATCCATCCAGGATATCTTTGGGGTGGTAGAGGATTAGGCCCTAGGTGGGTTGAACCTCTTTAAATCGACGTGTGTTGTTTACATTCCGCACCTTTATTATTGTCTTTGAGCATTCGATTCGAAAAAGAGGGCGAAATCGAAAAGATGGAGATAATCTATTCACCCCCCCTCTAGATTATCGTAGCCGCTTGGACTTACAAAATCAACATGTACATCATGGAACATGACCAAGCTTAAGCCAACTCCTACCTAAAAATAAAAAACTTAACCTTTTTGCTGAACAGAATGATGATTATCAAAGAATAGTTATTATTATCAACTTGGAAACTAGTAGTTCAACGAATAAATGATAAAATGTTGGATTAATGGGAACAGTTGATTAACATGTAGTAGTACACTTAAAATGCTTTAGGAACGGACAATCTCTGTTTTTCTATCTCATAGAATCTTGTTCTAACACAAAAGTACTTTTTGCGTTGTCTCGTGGCAATTTTTATTTTTTTTTCCTGCAGGTTCTTTTAAGCTACGGCACATACACAAATTTGGAGCTTCTCGAACACTATGGATTTCTCCTGCAGGAAAACCCGAACGACAAGGCTTTCATTTCCTTAGAAACTCAAATGTATTCCCTTTGTTCATGGCCTAAGGAATCACTCTACATTTCTCAAGATGGGAAGCCATCATTTGCCCTCCTCTCCACCGTCCGTTTGTGGGCCACCCCTGTGAGCAAGCGTCGATCAGTTAAACACATTGCATATTCGGGCCAACGCATCTCAAAGGAGAACGAGGTTGCTGTAATGGAATGGATCAGGAAGAAATGTCAGGTATTGTTGAGCAGTTTTTCGACCTCAATTGATGAAGATGCTTTGATTCTACGTATCATCGACAAAATTCAAGATTATGATGGAGATGTAGAGGGTTCGACTGCGTTATGTGGTGAGGTTCGTACTTTCTTAGAGTCTACTAAGTTAGATGTTTGTTCAAAGACAAGAAGGTCCATTTATAGGTGGAAATTGGCAGTTCAGTGGAGACACAGGTACAAGAAAATTTTATCTGATTGCATCTCGTATTGTACTAAGGTGTATAATCCTTATTATTGATGATATTATTCGACCATATTTAGAGCCATGATATAAATCTAAGACGATGAATATATTTAGCAGAAAAAACAAAGCTTCTTCTCCGTGGGTTCTGATTTTAGGCTTGGTTTGGATTGATGAATATGAAGTTAAGCGATTTCAGATCCATAATAACAAGCCCATTGCATTG
The DNA here is from genome assembly GCA_016081115.2 of Rehmannia glutinosa. Lineage (NCBI taxonomy): Eukaryota > Viridiplantae > Streptophyta > Magnoliopsida > Lamiales > Orobanchaceae > Rehmannia > Rehmannia glutinosa. The sequence continues at coordinate 290,878 of JABTTQ020001876.1, forward strand.
AACATGTTTGGATAATCTCACAATACAATAAAGGGATAGTTAAACTATTCCTGAGGTTTAGGGTAATTACAAACAAGCTCAGAGGTTTTTGAAAATTACAAATATACCTCCGAGTTTTGATTTTGTGTTGCACTTTACCTCTTTGATAAGCAAAAATATGTCAAACACCCCATGTACAACAACAACAACAACAAACTAAGCCTTAATCCCACTACGTGGGGTCGGCTATACGGATCATATCGCGCCATCGTTTACGGTCATAAGCCATATTTTCGTTTATTTCTAGGTATAACATGTCATGTTTAATAGCTTCTTTCCAAGTCTTTTTAGGCCTACCTCTCCCTCTTTTGATTTGTGTGAGTGATTCTCTACCTTCTAAACGTCGCACATGTGCATCTAAAGGTCTCCTATAAACATGTACAAACCATCTTAATCACGTTTCTCTAATTTTCTCGTCTATTGGTGCTACTCCCACTTTGTTTCTAATGTGTTCATTTCTTATTCTATCTAATCTAGTGTGTCCGCACATCCATCTTAGCATTCTCTCTCTGCTACCCTCGTTTTTTTGTTCGTGTTCATATTTAGTCGCCCAACATTCCGCTCCATAAAGCATTGCGGGCCTTATGGCCGTTTTATAAAATTTTCCTTTCAATTTTAATGGTATTTTACGGTCCAAAGGATAGAAGATGCACTCCTCCATTTATTCAACCCGCCTGGATCCTATGTGTGACATCTTTATTGATTTCTCCGTTCTCTTCAATTATAGATCCTAAGTATTTAAAACTCTTTGTTATACTCACTTCATGTCCATCAATTTTAACCGCCCGTCTCATTGTTCATGTTGTTTTTACTAAAGTGGCATTCCATGTATTCTGTTTTAGCCCTACTTATAGTAAAACCTTTTGATTCTAGTGCTTCTCTCCAAACTTCCAATTTTGCATTTACTCCTTCCCCTGTTTCATCAATTAAAACTATATCGTCCGCAAATAACATACATTCGGGGATGGATTTTTGTAAGTGTTTAGTGATTTCATCAATTATTAGGATAAAAGGTACGGGCTTAGAGCGGATCCGATGCAAAACCTATAGTGTTTGAGAATTCACTAGATATTCTGTTGGTGTCGATCATTGTTGTTATACCATCATACATATCTTTTATGGCATCTATGTAGGTTATTTTTATTCTCCTTTTTCCCAATACGCGCCACATTATATCACGGTTGACTCTATCGTATGCCTTTTCAAGATCAATAAAAACCATATGTAAATCTTGTTTTCTCTCATCAAACACCCCATGTACATTTGTAAATATATTACAGTTATACCTTTGAACCCCTCAAGTTTTTTGGCTCATACTTATTTGCTCTGGAACTGACTTAATCGCTAGCGCGGGTTTTTGTGATACATGTGATGACCCCTCAAGAGTTGAATTCAACAGGAAAACATCGGAGTGATACCACATCAATATTATATATATATATATATGAAAATATTATATATTATTATAAACTTATTATTCTCTGTTTTTTCCTCCCAACACTTTACATATTTGTATAAAATTATTATCCCGACCCGGTACCGTACCCCCAACTTAATTACTCATTTTTTTAGGGTTAATTACAAAAAGTATCCTTTGAGGTTTAACCTAATAACAAAAAAACTCAGTTAACCATAAAATTACAAAATTAACCTCGAGGTTTTATTTTTTCTAACATTTACCCCCTTTATAAGCAAAAGATATTTCGAAATCCCCCCTCATATTTATAAAAATGTTATAATTTATCCCTTAATTTTCACATTGAATCAAACTTCAGGGGTACTTATTGTAATTTTGAAAGTTAGTTGGATTTTTTTGTAATTAGGTCAAACCTCAGGTACTTTTTGTAATTATTCCTTTTTTTTTTTAAACTCCATGGACGAATGACTGATAAAAGGCTAATTTGAACATCCCAAAAAGCTGTGTCTACACTTCAACTTTAAATTTTCTATTTCATTAATATTTTACTGTCACGTGTACTACATAAAAAAATGAAATAATAAAACAACAAACAAAAAAAGTAATAAAAAGGCTGTTTCCAAAATTTCAATATTATAATCTGCATCCAGAATCCAGATTGAATGAATATGAGCTGGATCAAGATCAACTTCTATCTAGCCCAAATATACTAAAAAGTAGGCCCGGAAATTGCGCACACAGTCACTCTCTCTCTCTCAAGGGTTTAACAAGCCCAAAGTTACAGAAATACAAAAAAGTAGTGCTCTGACTAACCAATCTACGTCCAAACAGGCCTGGAGCCCAACAAGCTCTAAAAGATTATAGAGTGAGGGCAGGCCCATCGGCCAACATGATCATAGACTAGTGCACGGGTACCAGGCCCAACATTAATATTGTTAGGCACGCCACTTTTTATTTATTTAATTAATTATAATAAAGCCGCGAAACACCAAATTTCTATACCCTTTTCCCTCCGAAAGTGTTCATATACTTTCACACGAATTACTTCTTTGAGCAAATGAAAGACATGGCCTTTTGAGCAGGTAATTTATTTCTTTCTGCAAAAGCTATCATTAATTTACATTTGATTCATGCATGATTTAATTATACATTCTAATATTAGCTGATGCTTATGGAATTTTGGTAATTTTTAAGTGGGTGTGAAATAATGTGTAGGGTTTTGGCGATAGGACATGACAAATGCTTATCAATTATCATCCCACCGTTTTTAAGGCTTTGTAAGTCCAATTACACACGATTTGCTCTACTCATTAATGAATGGTTATTTAATTATCAGTTGATTTGTTTCTTTGTTGGTAGTGTGTATAATGTTTGGCATAGGGAGTGGGGCGTGCTCGCAAGTTGTTTGATAAAATGCGTTTACATTGGTGTTTGGATTGAAGATTTCGTTATTGGTTTTTAATTCTTAGTTTCTGATATGGTTTCCATATATAGTTTATTAACAAAAGGGAAAAATCATTTCGTTATGCAATCAATGGATATAAAACTTCTGATTTTGAAACTGAAGTATTTGAAAATTTCAGATGCTTCGATCTGAAGACATTTTTGCATTTCTTCATTTACAGGGAGTCAATATTCCATATTTTGAAATATCAAAGAGTTTATTATTGATATTCAAATTCATGTTGTATGTTTCAGAAATTTTGCAACTGTAACTGTGCGGCAGTCACTAAATTCTCGTTGCAATATATCATACCTGTCCAAGTGCTCGTTCAGACAAGTTCACATGGAAATTAGTGACAAAAGTGAGTCAAGAGGTGCCTTAATTGTTCTAGAAGGTTTGGATCGATGTGGAAAGACCTCTCAGTGTGGCAGATTGCACTCTTACCTGGAAGAGTTGGGACTTGCAGTTGAATTATGGAGATTTCCTGACAGGAATACAGGTGTTGGACAAATGATTTCTTCCTATCTGGCCAACAAATCACATTTGGACGATCATGCAATTCATCTCCTCTTCAGTGCAAATCGCTGGGAGAAGAGGTTGACTTTTACTTGTTTTTGCATATGATGATTTTTTCCAGTATTTTCCGCATGGGCATTGATTCAGACTTCTTTTTATATAGTGCAACTGCAAGTCCTGTGTTATAAAGACATGTGCATTACCTAGCAATCCCTTTTTGCCAAAAAATGAAGATTTCTTATTTTCATGTACATGGAAAATGTAAACATGTCTGCCTAGTTAGTGATAAAGTTTCAAAAGACTGAATATGTAGTCAATTCAGTGGTCGAACAGAACTTATTTTATCTTTTATAATGTGCTTTGTGGAATGTATCAGAACTAGCTGTATTAGAAATGTTGGTGTCTTTTTCTGCAAAACCCTGGCACATGTGTTTCAGCTTGAGAAAGATATTGGTTCTTATAGAAGCTGGATAATCTTGCTTCTTTTTTTTTTTGTATTAATTCTCTCCGGTATTCAAGATGTTGGTTTTTCTTTCTTTCTTTTTTTTGGGTTGGTAAAAACACCCAAAGGGTGGAGGGCTGGGCCAACAGATGATGGATTATTCTTCCCTTTGTGTAATGAATCATACCATCCCTTAAGATGCTTTAAATTTTTATTATGAATTCACATGAGTTTAACCATCAATTATTATGTTTTATAATTTGAACACTTTTGCTGGATCATTGACTGTGTGGCTTTAGATCATTGATGGAGTCTAAGCTGAGGAGTGGAACCACACTCATTATCGATCGTTATTCTTTTTCTGGGGTTGCTTTCTCATCTGCTAAAGGACTTGATGTGGAGTGGTGCAAGGTGGAGATATTGTCTATATTAGTTTTGGTTGTCAAAACCATTATCAGATTTTGTGCTGTAGAACTCATTATGCTTTGGTTACATCCTCTTGTTCTGCAGGCTCCAGAGGCAGGATTGCTAGCTCCAGATCTAGTTGTATACCTTGACATATCCCCAGAGGTATATGATTTTTGATGCACACTTCTTCAGTACTGAATGGTTTAGTATTAAATCAACTTTGTGCCAGAAATGCGTTTGTAGTGGCTTTATTCACCCTTTTCAAATATCCGGATTTTCAACTACGTGATGCAGAATATTTTCAAGTTTCAGAAATTATATCTTCATTAATTTCAACTGGAGCTGCATAGTCCCAATTCCCAAATCTATCATTCTGTTAGAAAGGCTCTTATACTAGAGAATCTGTATTCACGCAGATTTTTCATTGCATCAATTATGTGTTCTTTTCTGATATGAGACCTCTGTCAGATCGCTGTTTAAGTATTCCATTCCAAGTTGACATATATCCATGCTGACCCTGAACTTATTTTCAAAAATTTCAGAAGGCTGCCGAAAGAGGAGGTTATGGAGGTGAAAGGTATGAGAAGCTTGAGTTTCAGAAAAAAGTTGCTCAATCTTATAAGGCGCTCTGCGATGATGCCACATGGAAGGTAGTGAGCTTAGACTGGTCTTTTTCTTTTGTTAACATCATAAATTCATAATAATTATCACTATTT